>APFE031608374.1:20513-60108 GCA_000404065.3 Pinus taeda
AGTTATGGCAAGAAAAGCATTGTCCATTGAAGAAACTTCTGCGGTTATCGAATCTACCAGCCAATTGATTGTAATTCTTTTGTCATCTATTCTTGAACCAAATTGAGAAGATTTTACCTGTGGCTGGTTGTAGCTTTTGTTCACCCTTAAGATGGATTGCCCCTGATAGTTTCTGTTTGCAATTCGTCCCTGTTTTACCTAATGGTCTTCATTGTGCTTTTGCTCATTTCTTCTTGCTGCATCAAGATAACTTTTTGAGGTGGATGCTTGAGAAGTTTCTCCATTATAGCCCAGCCTGTCTTGTTTAGAGGAGACCGCTGCACATTGATAATCTCATCCAAAGTTTCAGATCCTTTGACAAACTTAAGATTAATAGCTTTTGTTTTCTCAATCTCTTTTCTAAGACCAACAATTTCACCTTCTATTTTTTCAAGATATCTTTCCTTTTCATCAATTTGAAATTGTAGAGTATCAATGATCATATTCTTCTCTTCTATACATCTCTTAAGTTTAGTAATTTCTTCATGAAAGTAATCCAAATCTATAGAATCCATATAATCATCATCGTCAAATGCCATTAACAATTTATATTCATTACCTCGTTCATCTTCATCACTGTTTGATAGACCATCACTGTCTTCATGAGTGTAGTAGCTTTTCTTACTTGCACTCTGTTTCTTGTTCCATCTAGCAGGTTCCTTTCCTTTATCCTTATAAGGACATTTTGCAGCATAATGACCTACTCTTCAACAAGCAAAGCATTTAAAAGGAAACTTACCTCTGAACCTTCCAGAACCCCTTTGAAGATTTCTGACAAAGTTTGATTCTTCTTCCTCTTCTTCTGGGACGTGGCTTGCTTCATAAAAATCTCCTTTGCCTGATGCCTTGAAAGCAACTTCTCTTTTATCTGATGGACCTCCCTTTCTCATTTCATAAGCAGTTAGAATTCCATGTAGCTGAGACATAGTAAGAATTCGTAGATTTTCTTTTTCTTCTATTGCAGATACTTTAGATTCAAACTTGGGGGACAATGATCTTAGAAACTTTTCAACCACAATAGCCTCTTTTATTTCTTCACCCAAATTTTTCATACAATTAACAACTTCATCTACCCGAAGAAAATAGTTAGCCACACTTTCATCATTATACATCTTGAGAGTCTCATACTGAATCCTGAAAGTTTGAAGTTTGGCACGCTTTACCTGTTCATCTCCTTCATAACTCGTGACAATTTTGTCCCATATCTCTTTTGTGGATTTATAGTGAATTACCTTCATGAATTCCAATTGGGATATACATCCTAATAGGGTACTGACTGCTTTTGCATTTGTTTCATACTTCTTCTTCTCGTCTGCATCTGTAGGAGTAGTTGAAGGAAAAGCATAGCCTGTCTCTACGATTTTCCAAACTTCTATACCAAGAGATTGAAGATAGGCAGTAACTCTTACCTTCCAATAATTGAAGTTTGTCCCATCAAAAACCGATGGCCTGATAGATGCTTCCCTCTCGTAGTTGCTCATGATGAGAAGATCTTCCTTCAAGCGATCAAGCTTCTTTAGAAGGACCTGCTCTGATACCAATTGTTGAAAATAATACTGAGAGGGGGGGTGAATCAGTATTATCTAGTCCTTTGAACAATTCTTCCTTATACTTTGAATTATTTTTGCATATCAGTACCATAAAACAATGAGCATGAACAGACAGTCACATCAAAGAACACCAGATATAAGGTGGAAACCCAATGTGGGTGAAAACCACCTGCTGCAATATGTCTCTATCTTCTTTCAAATTAGAAACTCCTTTTACAATGGTCTTGTACTGGTGCAGTCCTTTACCAGTACGTAGGCTGCAACCTGCAGAGAGCTACAACTCTCTCTCGTTTTCCAGTCTCTCCTAAAAGGGAGCTACAACCCCCTACTTCTTTTCTTTCAAGGACCACTTTTCATAAATTTTCAAACTGGATCCATAAACATCAAATGATCATCAAGAACATGTAGATTTCACAGTCAACAGCAGTAACCAGATCAACAAAGCAGAACTAAACCCAGAACACCTTATCAATTGAAAAATTCAGTCAACAGATAGTCATGAGACAGATACGCAAGTTTCCTTTCTTTGGCTTGCGTCGCTACGCACTTCACCCTCTGCTTCTCTGTGTATACCCGCAGAGTTCCTTCTGCTACACTGCATGCCCACGCACTGCTTCTTCTACCACGCTGCGTACAGTACGCACCCAGATGCACTATCGCGCCGCGTACTGCCACAATAGGCACGCACCCAGAAAGACTATCGTGCCACGTACTTTTACTGTGCGTATGCACCTAAACCACTGCTGCTCTGTGTACCCACGCAGTTCGCCTGTTTCTACGTTGCGTACCCATGCAGTCCGCTTGTTTCTGCGCTGCGTACTTACGCAGTCACCCTTCTTCTGCTCTGCGTACCCACGCAGTTTGCCTGTTAAACACCTGCGTACTTCAGATTAGGGCCGAATTTGTAGATCACCAGTATGCTACAGTTAGATGGATGCCCAGATCTGATCAAGCGCTCGAGAGATCACCCTTCACAAATTTGCTTTCCACTTCACTTTCATATAGATCAAGCTTTTGAAACAATAACCCAATATTTCAGATCTTAAGATATTCAACCCAAAAGCATACTCAAGCCAAATGATCTCCTTTGCTTTATATAGGCAAGTTCTTCCTCAAATCACAGATCAATACCACGAGCCAAAACCATAATAACACAAATACCGTCGGCTAAATACCTAAGAAACCCCACGTGTGCTTTTCTCAGCCTTGAAATGAGTGCACTGGGGGTACGTACCTCCTGAACGGCTGACCTGCATGTATGGTCGCAGTCCCTGCACGGCGTACCTGCGGGTACACACCTTCTGAAGTGTTCTCCTGCGTACTTCTTAATTCTCATCATATTGAGAGCCATGCCATGGGTGTTGCCATCAAGTACAACATCTGTAACATATAACCATACCAGAAACATAATGCCAATAGAAAGATTGGTTTCAATCTTTGTGACAAAATTTATCTTTGTGATCTTCTTGCTTTGTGTCAAAACTGCATCTTGTGGTCATTTGCTTTTCTCGCTTTTTTGAAAGATGTTGAGTGACAATTTTGAAAGTTGTCTTTCTTGGTCTTTTGATCATTGTCACCAAGCTCTTTTTGCTGCTTTTTGGTCATGAAGGGCATCTTGAAACACCTATTTTGTTGAGTTTTCACCCATTTTGAATTGATTACTTGCAAAGTGTTTTTGTTGCCTATTTTTCGGTCTCAAAGTTTTCAATAGTATTTGGAGCATTTTTGAAAATTTGTTTTTTGTTTTTGCTTTTGAAGAAAAATTCTTGAAAACTTGGTTTTTGCTCTCTTTTGCCTTGTCTTGATTTTGGTTTCTTTTTGCAAGTGAAAGTGCATTTTGTTTGTCTTGAGATTTTCTTTTAGTGTTTGGACGAAAATGAGCATTAGGAACTTATATTTTATCTAAACATATTAAGTGGCCAATTAAGTGGCCAATTAGAAGCGATAAACAAGTTACTTTCATTCTTTGCTTTAGAGTAGTCTTAAGTTTTTTTGCATCAGCATATACTCATTGCATTAGGATAGTTTGTGCATCTTTTAGGGCATCCATAGTTTTTGTTAGTTTTTGTGAGTGTGAAGCTTGTTAAAAGAAAAGAAAAGAGAAATTTATTACTTTCTTAGAAGTTCCTTAGAACCTGGTAGAAATTTCTTTCATCGAAGAAAAAAACAATTGCATTTGCATATAGTTTGGTTTTTATTAATTTCTTTTGCATTGAAAAACACCACAAGGTTCATTTTCATTTATCCCTTGACTTAAGAACAACCCATTTAAAAACAAGCGCTAACTAAAATATACTAGAACTTTTTTATATTGTCAATTTAGACACACCAACAAGTTTTAGGATATTTAGGGCCTTGGATTAGGCAAGTGGAGAGAAAACTCTCCAAGGCCACTTTAAACTATCAAATGTAAAAGTCTAAATAATGAGTGCAAATCCAATAGCATTAGGGAGACTAGGAAAGCTCCAGATCTGGGAGTTAAGCACGAGGGTTTTTGAAGATAAGGAAGAGAGATACCCCCTTTCCTACTCGTCAGATCTTACCTTAAGACTGTTCCTCTTGGCTTCTGACATGAGTTGGTAACCTTAGTTGCTTATCCTAGGGATCTACAAAAGTGGCTATAGAGGGGAATCCCGTGGCACCTAAGGTCGTCATTGTATCACTCTCAGCAGTACTTCTGGAGGGCACCCTTGCAAAGCTTGGGGGCTTGCACAAGCACAGGCTATTGTTTGGAGGTCAACGTAACTTCCTCTAATACCTTCGCTGGTAGGCCTAGGCCATCATTATCCCATACTATCTTTAGAAGGTCCTCACTTCACTTTCTTGTATTTTGGTGCCTGGTCCTCATCACCCGAAGCGGAAATACTTGAAAGTTGTTTGACTGGCTAATATCTTTTAGGGACTTTTTTAGTGTGTGCTCTATTCTCTTAGTTGGCCTAGCTTTCATTTTTTCTTGAGTCTTTAATTAGATCTTAATAAAAAATTCAAAGTGGTTGACCGATTGCCTAGACGGTCTCAAAGACTTCGTGGTCTTTCACCACCAATTTTAGAGCCTTCTCCTAGAAGGCGCAGAGGTAATACTGCCAGTGGTTTTCACCCAATGGCAGCTGACGCATCGAGGATTTATCCTCCACTTGGGGGCATTTGTGTACAAGATAGGCCTGGTACTACCACAGAGCCAGAGAGGAACACTCCAGTCCTTTCTCAAGTCCTCTTCCAGTGAGAAGATAACATTGAGGTAGAAGAACTCTTAGAGCCATTAGTAGCTCTGAATTCTCCTCTGCCTTCTAATCATCCGGACGTAGTAGTATACATTGGGACTCCGACACACAGACCTTCAAGTCTAGATCACATTACACACATCCCTTCGATGACCACTGCTGGGAGCATGGCATCCACTGTAGGTGCTACAGGCACATGGACCCCTATATCAATACAAGGGGGAGGAACCATTTCCATCTCTTCTACATATTTATTTGGGTCTACTACCAGCACATCTTTTTTTAGGTCTACTTCCATTCCATCGATGAGTGGAATTTCCCAAGCGCATGCATCCAGTTCTGGATTCTTCCCATTTGGCACCCAGTCACAGGGTATTACGTCAATTCCATTCAGTGCCTCCACATCCATGATGAGGGGATAGACTTCATTTCAGGGTTTTCCTTTTGGAAGTGGTCATATACCACATTCCAACCCGACAATAGGATCTATGCCTTTTTCTTCTATAGGTCAAGGCAGTAATCCCTTTCAAGGTTGGACTAACCCTGCGGTTAATGGCATAGGAACTAGGAATCCATTTTTTAGCCAACAAGGGAATACACTGTACTCCACAGTTAGTTTGTTTCCAAGTATTCCTCCTTTAGCTACTGCTTGGAATCCTTATCAAGGGTTATTAACTCCTTATAATGCTTTAGAAGGGAACTTCACTGGTTTTGGAGGTGTTTTGGCTGGAGTTGGTCAAAATCCGAGTTTTGCTAGACCACAAGGGTCACCTTTTGGTTCAATGGGTTCTGCTAGTTACTTTGGGTAGCTTGGTGCCTTTCAAAATCTAGGCCAATCTTTTCAAAACTTTGGGAACTTTTCCCAATCTGGGTGGAATCCCCAAGGTCCTCCTAGGCTTCCTTTTCTAGCAACGTTGAATTTTCTAGATCTCACGAAATTAACAAATGATCCAATTAGATACAATCATGTCTGGCCTTCGGTCCCAACCAAACTCCCATCAAATATTCCAAAGTTTGAGGGGAAGGGTGGTGAAGACCCAGGCGACCATGTAACCACATTCCATTTGTGGTGCTCATGAAACTCCCTCATCGATGACTCCGTTAGGTTGAGACCTTTTCAACACATCTTAATTGGAAATACGACCAAGTGGTATATAGAGTTTCCAGGGGGCAGCTTTACATCTTTCACCGATTTGGCCAACATTTTTCTAAACCATTTCTAGTTTCCCATCCGTTATGATGCTGGAACTAAACTTCTGGCCAATTTCCATTAGGATAAGGCAACTCACATTTCTGATCATATTCAGGAATGGAGATGGAGAAAGAGGCTCATTAAAGTTGAAATTCCACTTGAATACCGTCTCGAATGGTTCTTGAAATCATTACAACCCTAAGATTTCCAAGGATATCTCTATGTCCGGAGTCTATTCTGAAGAGAAAGCTATTTTTCGGGCCCAGTGGTTAGAATTGATTTACTCTCAGTCTGGGATTCTTCAGAAAATGTTGCCTAATGCTCCCGAGACTAAGGTTAATATAGCTAAATCGAAGCTAGGTCCTCATGTAGATGGTATCGTTGGATCGATAGACACCAATGCGGTGAACCTGTTGAGCCAATTGTAGCAGTTGTCTTTACAAATTGCTCTTACCAATCAGGTCACATCGTCTAACTCTTTGCCTTCCCAACCCTCTTCCATTAACGTCGTCCAATCTTCCAACCCTAAAGAAAATCAAAATTCCAATGGGAAGAAGACAGGACAAGGTAAGAAGAAGAGTCAAGATGGGAAAACTGACACAAACAAACCCGACAATAATGCTGGTGAGGGTGGAAAGCAGTCTAAAAATAAAGTTAAGTTTCCATGCAAGTTATGCAATGGAGACCATTTAACTCATCTCTACCCCAAAATTCAAGACGCTCAGCGCTTGTTAGTGTAGCAAGGGTCTTCTAGCTCTCAAGCTATGTTAACCAACCCTTTTCCCCAAGGGCATCAGTTGCTTGTTGACACAAATTCAAATCCTGGTACCTCTATAGGGGGAAACCGGGAAGGGGATAAATCATCGAATGCTTTCATGATGGGTTCTCATGTTAACGTGGCCACTCGGTCATGTGATTATCATGAAACTGAAACATCCAAGGACAAATCTGCTCCCAGAACTGTCGACCCACTTCATATTGAGCGACCCTCTATCGATAATATACCTCAAATACCGAAAGGTTCCGCTAAACGCGCGACTATCAACCCTAATGCTAGGGCTGCCCAGAAGTACTCAATTGTTGAGGATCTGGCCTAGAGTCTATGCACTATGTCCGCTTCAGAGGTTCTCTAGTAGTGTCCAGCTCAACAAAGTGCTTTGCTTTCAGCAATAGGGGCAGTTGATCCAAATAATTCCTTAGTGTTCACTTTTGACATGCTTAATGTTAAAAAGCGACTTCCTCATCATATGGCTTTTCAAATCAAGTCTACTTATCGAAAAAGTAATATTTTTCAAACAGTTGTAGATGAGGGAGCTTCCACATCTGTAATGTCTATATCATGCTAGAAGGTCATTGGATCTCCTTCGACTATTCCTTCACCTACCCTCTGATAGCATTTGATGGGCATTCTCATAGGCCGCATGGGATTATCTTGGCCTTTCCTATATGTGTTGGAGGAAAGGTCGTTAATATTGAAGTAGAAGTCATTGAAGCTAACCTAGATTACAATCTCCTCTTAGAAAGGAACTGGATCTACGAGATGGATGTTGTTGTTTCGACTCTTTTCGTGTTATTTGCTTTCCTTATGAGGGGAAATTGTTAAGGTTGATCAATTGGATTATTCTCCAGTTGATCCTTGAGCAACTTCAGATTCTACTGTTCCCTTAGTGGATAACCCTCATCCACCTATTGAGAATGGGAGTTGGGATGTATTCTTCATTGATGGGTACATTTGATTTTCCCTCTCCTATTGCTAGAATCAATGTCATTTAATCATCCAAGGAGTCTTCACGGGAAGATTTCCTCCAAAATCATTATTTTTCAGGCCCTTGGACCTTACCTTCGCCTACGTCCACAGTAGATGAAGTACAAGTTGGTGGAATGGCATTTCCTATGTCTGCAGCAAAGCTTAGATATCATTTTATCGTCAACTTTGTATCATTCTACTCCTTTCTCTGAGGAGGAGCTAGATGATGATGTGGCCCCAGCTTGGACCCTTGATTCTACCTCCACTATGGACTACTTAGATAGAATTTTACCATTGGAAGAAGTGATATTAGAAGAAATGACTGGTGTAGATCAACCTTTTGGAGACTTACACCATCATTCATATTTTATTCCCCCATTGCGAAAGGTCGAGTTCAGGTTTTCCAATCTGCTCACTAGTGATGTTTGTATGGTTTCAAATCCCTTAGCTCCAACACACATTCGTGCCAAAGGTAACATGTCGTTCTTCTCAAAAACCGTACCAATAAACATCTCTAGTAACCCTAGCGTGATAGAAAATGTCTTCATTGGACCCGAGTGTTCCCCTGAAGAGATTCAAATTTACATCGACCTCTTCAAAGAGTTTCAGGATGTATTTGTTTGGTCTTATGAACAAATGCTTAGTATTGATCCATCCATCGTTTGACATGAGATCAAGATGTATGAAAACGATAAGCCAATTCATCAAAAGCTTCGGCCAGTTAATCCTAGGAAAGCAGCAGCTATTAAAGCTGAAGTAGAGAAGCTGCTCAAGGCGGGTTTTATATACCCTATTCCTCTTTCGGATTGGGATTCTAATCCAATTCCAATTGATAGAAAGTAAGGAACAATCTTTGTATGCATTGACTTTAGGAATTTGAACAAAACTTGTTTGAAAGATAATTACTCCACACTGTTTATTGATCAGATAGTTGATGAATGTGTGGGTAATGAGATTTTTTCCTTCATGGATGGATTCTCCAGTTATAATCAAATATCTATCCATCTAGAAGACTAGCACAAGACAGCTTTCATATGTCCCTAAGTACCTTTGCATACAAAAAGATGCCTTTCGGTCTTAAAAATGTTGGAGCGACCTTTCAACGGGCTATGTCATATGATTTCCACGACATCAAGCATGTCATCGAAGCATACCTAGATGATTTAGCTTCTCATTCTCGAAAGAGAATCGATCATCCTGGTCACCTTCAATTGGTTTTCGAACGATGTCATTTTTGCAAGATCCGATTGAATCCAAATAAATGTGTTTTCCCAGTTACATCAGTTCGGTTGTTAGGGTTCATTGTGTCAACTGAAGGGATTCATGTTGATCCCTTCAAGGTAGAGGCAATAATTCAGTTGTCTCCCCCGTCTTCAATTCGACAACTTCAAAGTCTTCAAGGGAAGGCTAGTTTCTTAAGAAGGTTTATAGCGAATTATGCCGAGATCACTAAAGAGTTTATGTGTTTGCTGCGGAAAGGAGTTCCATTCGTATGGGACAACTTTGTGCAATGTTTGTTTGATGTCTTGAAAAATGCATTTGTCTTTGCCCCGCTTTTGAGTCCACGGATTATGGTAGGGATTTCCTTTTATATCTCGTTGTTGCAGAATCAACCATAGGTATGGTTCTCGTTCAGGAAGACAATGCTCTCATAGAGTATGTGATTTATTACTTGATCCAAGGCTTGGTAGGTCCTAAACTTTGCTATTCTCCTGTTGAGAAGTTGGCCTTGGCAGCTATCCATGTTGTCCAGCGGCTCCGCCATTATATCTTGCTACGCAAAAATTTTGTCTTAGCGGCGGTCAATCCATTCCAATTTATCCTCAGTAGGCGAGTGATTGGGGGCAAATACAATCGATGGATTGTCATTTTACAAGAATTCGATCTTGAGTTCTTGTTCGCCAAGTCTAAGAAATCTTTGGTTTTTGCGGAGTTAATTTTCGAGCTGCCTTGTGGAGAGGATATTGTTTATGAGGAAATTTTTCTTGATGAACATCTATTCCTCATCTCTTCACTAGACCCTTGGTATGGAGATATCGTTGTTTATCTCCAGACTTCGAATTTTCCCTCTACTTTCTCTAAGGATGAACGTCGAAAATTACGTCACCTGGCTAAGAACTATGTCATAATTGGTGATACATTATATCGCAGAGGGGTTGATTCAATTCTTAGGTGTTGTTTAACCTTAGAGGAAGTAGAGCCAGTGCTCAATGATTGCCACAGTGGAGCTTGTGGTGGTCATCTTCAGGGCTTGCTACAGCCCAACGTATCTTGCGTGCCGACTACTTTTGGCCTTTGCTCTTCAAAGATTGTGTTGAAGTGATCAAACGTTGCCACCCCTGTCAAGTTTATACGGAAGATGCACGCACATCCAAGTCCTCTTTTCCCCATTGTCACTGTTGGTCCTTTTACTAAATGGGGTATTTATTTTACAACTTGTAATCTGCCTTCAGCAGCGAATCACAAGTACATTATCGTGGCCATAGACTACTTCATGAAATGGGCTAAGGCCATGCCCACTAATAAAAATGATAGTGAAACAACAGCATTGTTCCTTTTCAATCAGATCATCTCAAGGTTCGGTATCCTGAGAGAGATTGTCACTAACCATGGTAGTCATTTCCAGAACCAACTAATGTCTAAATTGGCTCTTAAATTGGGTTTCTAAAAGGAGCACTCGTCTCCATATTATCCTCAGGCCAATGGGCAAGTTGAGGATGTGAACAAAACCCTTAAGATGATCCTATAAAGGACGATCAATAGAAATCGTTCCAATTGGCATCTTATGTTGTCTCCGACTCTTTGGGCATACCGAACCTCGGTAAAGACTGCCACAGGTTTTATATCTTTTTAGTTAGTTTACAGGCTGGAATCTATCTTTCCTGTTGAATGTGAAATTCCATCTCTTAAGCTAGTCGTTGAGCTCCTTCTAGAGACCTTTAGTCTCGAAGAGTGCCTCCTTCATTTGGAACATCTATGAGCAGTGTCGAGATGTCACTACAATCAATGAGGCTCATAAGAAAAGGGTTAAAACTCAGTACGATAAAGCTATCCGTCCTCGAGTCTTTTGTGAAGGTGACCTTGTCTTGGTCTATGACTAAGATAAGGACACCTTGCGGGCAAGAAATTTCAAGCCTATGTGGTACGGTCCCTTTATAATTAAATGAGATTTAGAAAAAGGGGCATATGAGTTAGTCAATTTTGAACGAAACAAGTTGGCAGAGCCCCGAAACGGGCTCTACCTTAAGAAGTACTTTGCTTAAGTAGCAGCTACACAATGGATTCTTTGTACATTTTGTATTTTTGTACATATCTCATAGGGAGTTTTTGATATCAACACTTTTTGGTCTGTTATGGCAGGTGTTGATGGATGACTTGGTCTATTTTGGATTCGCCGATGGTGCTAGTCAGCACACTCAGAACCTCGCTTCTACAACTTGGGTGATCTACTATCCAACTGGTCAGTTGATGGTGTCAAGGGGAGTATGCATTGGTCCCGCATCAAATAATATGGTTGAGTATACTATCGTCATTAATTTACTATTTGAAGCTATTTCTTATGGAATCGATTCATTGGTAGTCTATCTTGATTCACAACTGATAGTGTCACAATTGAATAACATTTATCGGGTTAGGGATCCATGTTTATATTGCCAATATTTAAGAGTGACGGTGTTGCAAAGATCATTTACTTACATTACTTATTTGCACATTCCAAGATCTCATAATTGATTAGTAGACTCTATCGCTAATCAAGCTTTAGATTGGCACATTATTCATTCATGACAATAAAATCAAGCATCAAAAGTCAAAACTATATATATATATATATATATATATAATATATATATATATATATATATATATATATATATATATATATATATATATATATCATAAAACATCCCGAGTGTACATAAGTGTGTCCAAAATAATATACAAAAATTGGAACTCAAATGCCCATAATCATGTCCAGTACATCTAATGCCCTGGCGTAGGATGAGCGGCTAAGTATGCGACCACTACTTTAGCCACATGCCTAAGAGTCCGAACCTGGTCCTGTGGCATTCCAACCACGTGATGTTGCATGTCTATAGGGAGATCCTCCACAGCCTCCATCGGTACTCGGTGAGTTAATCTCACCAAGTGTTGTTGAACTGTGTGTATGAGTCACTCTGTATTGGCAGCCGCCTCATCAGTACCTCAGCCACGACGTCCATGCCATGGGAATCCATCTGGTCGTACTAGCCCAATATCTAGAGTATGATCATTACATTAGTCATTTGAATCCTATCAAAAATATTTTTTCAAGTTCATTTTCATATTTGAAAAATCATAAAAATCATAAATTCAAAAACATTTGTTACCTATATTGCCCCATGTCATGGCTGGTGGTAATGGTAGATCAGGATCTCCCCCGAAGTCCAAGTTGGCATAGGGGTAATCATCCACTACGATGATCTACTGCTCCCACTAGGAGAAGAAATCATCGTTAAAAGCTGTCCGCGGTAAGTCCCCACCTCCCAGTCGTTTCATTAAATCAGCCTACCTACCCATCCATGGATCTCGCGGGCTACTGATCAAAACTGGTACTCTAGGGCATGGCGCTAGGATCCTCTCAAAAAATAAGGAGCACAGAATGGTCCCATACCCAGAGTTTTTGGTCTAGCCCTTTTTTATAGATGATAGTTGACTCTTCAAGTTGGTGAGAAGAGGAGTACACCAATCAAATACCGTGGTGAGATAGTCTACCGCTAAGCTCATGGAAAGCCATGAAGCCTGTTGTAAGGAAGTTGATCCATTCATTCTAGCTATAGTGAACAGGATGATCCTCAATGACAAACTCTCTATGTGCTTGATTAGAATTTGGCTTCCAATCTATTCTGGATGGCTCGGGCAATATATATGCACATAGTCCTCGATAGAAAGGCTACCTCGTGATCGGCCCGTGGAATGTACTACCTCTCCCCTCTGGGAAAGGCCTGTGATGAAATAGATATCTCAAATCTCTATCCTCAGTGGCATTTGATCAATCATGAATGAGGCATCCTCGACGCTCCAGTAGTGAATAAGAATTTTGAGCAAGCGAGTATTTGCCTTCATATTTGGCATTTTGAAAAACTTTAGCAAACCACATCCTCTTAAGGCATCCAAGGCCTGTGGATCGTTCATAACCTCATCAACAACTGTGAGATGCTCCCTTTCCCTCCAAGTGATTGGCATCCTGAGGAAAAAACCAGTTTGGATCATTATTTTTTTGTTTTGAAGTTTAAACGGTGTATACGTAGGTCTATTTCATACATAGTTGCGTCTAGGGCCTACGTATACAGAGGTTTCATATATCCAACCCACGTATACGCCGCAACAAAATTTTTGACATAAATTTAATAACTTGAATTAAAATTCTTAAAACCACTCACAAATTGATGCAAGACAAGTTTGAGGGTTATCTGGTGATTTTGGAAAGATTTGAATGGTCAAATGCAGTAAAAGGAAAAGCTTGCTTCATTTTCTCCACTCCTTGTGCTCTCAACTCAAACGGTAACAATGGTGAGTCAAAAACTATTTTATAAGCTTTGAAAATGTCAAATTTTTTCAAAACTTGATTTTGTTTTGTCTCATGTAACTTTTAACTTGGGAGCTTGGAATGTCGAGAATGGTTTTCTTTTCAGGACATTTTGGACACTTTTTTGGCAGTTTCGAGTCGATTCCATGACTGCAAAACTGTCATGGCAGGTATAGTTTTCTCACTAGCATATAGGTTAGGGAAGCCATTTTTCCGTTGCATTATGCATACTAGCCTCCATTTGTCGATACACTTTCCATAGGGTCGATCCCATCGTATTATGGTTCATAAACCATCTTCACTCGCCGACTTTTTAAATCATGGCACAATGGTAGAGCCATCCTTTTCATGGGCATTGTAGTTAGCACCTCACTCACATTTTTTTCCCATGCTGCTTCGATTTGAGTAGACTCGGGAGTCTTTTGTAATCTCGCCATGACTTATGCGATGAAGACTCATTCCTCTTTGCTTCTTTGCTTCGTTTTGACGTTATACCCTAGAGGCTCCTTCATGTTGAGTTGTACTACTACATTGCATTTTGACCAGTTGCACCTTTTTTCCTTAAGCTGGCTTCACTTGGACTCATGTTTAAGCCACTTTTTGACCATATCATCTGCAAAATCAAACTTGCAATCCCTTAGCTTCTGCAACTCGACATCCTATGACCCGTGGAAGGAACATACCTTTGAGTGTCTTTGACTAGTTTTCGCCTCCCTGCATTGAGCATAGGATTGTTCCAATCCCAAGAACTAGATCATATGTTTCACTAACACTCGTTCTTTCCACTATACTATAGCATTCTTTTATTCTTTTTCTAGCTTAAAGAAAAAGACAAAAAATTATATATTCCAAAAAAGAGCGGGAACGGGACAATATTTCCATTTATTGTTGGCAGCGAAAGTTAGTTGTGTCGCCCTTGAACAAAGCACTCAAAACAAAGTCTCCTCCATTTGGGCGAGATTTAGTTTGACTTAGGTATGCCTTAACCTTATTATAGAGTCAGTTCTCCTTTAGTTGATTATCTCTTCCAATCATATGGATAGTTCGTTTGTGCCTCCTGCATGACAAACTTATATAGAGTCATCATATGCTGCCACATAGTCATCACTGAATCGTGCTTTTGTTCAAGGGAAGTTAGCTTAAGTCGGCCTCTTTGCGGTGTCTCTTGACTCATTTTTCAGTCGACCATCCCTGGTTGTTAGTGTCTTATCTATCATCACATCAATTATATTGGTCCTCTACTCATGCCAGTTTGAGAAGTTCTCCATTGACTTCTTGCTGGCGAGTCTTGTCCTTATCGACGACAAAATCTTGCTCTGAGGACAGGCCTAGAACCGCACCCTGGCCCTATTTTCATTATTGATAGGTCACCTTGTGCTCAGCATCGATCATTATCATGGGTCTTTGACTAAGTGGTTTCCCTTGTGTTCAACGTCAACTTACCTTATCACACATTGGGATTCGTGCAATACCTTGGTTTCCATTTGACCCTATTGGTGGATACTCGCCTCTATGTCATCTTTCATTATTAGTTGGTTCAGAGGGTTTCTGTCATGTGCTAGCCACATCTTGTGTACACTGGAAACGTGCTTCGGTTGGCCTACATCTTTTTCATCTGATTCCTTCCACAATATTGGCCTACAGGTTAGACTCATGCTAGTCTGATGAAGGATGCCTTAATTCCTTCTTTCTAGGGGATCTTTCCCCATCGACTACGACTCATTACTCTGGGGCAAAGGTCTAGAGTCCATTTGACAATACCTTGGGGTTTGCAGTCATCAGTGGCAGATCTTTCGATATCGATAGGGGGAAACCATCAAACCATCATTGTCTCCTGATTGATAGATTCTTACAGGTGTTCGACTTCAGCTCATCTATTCACACTTGTTAGATTGTACTGGGGTACCTTGACTCTCATTATCATCATCGGTGAGTAGTCTCGTGCTTGTTAATGGTATACATCAATGACCAGTAATCAAATGATTTTTGACATGGTTGACTTTAGCTCATTCATTCCCATTGTGTAGAAAAGTACCATGGTGGTTGGTGAAGACCTCGAGTTGCATCAGCATTCATTGGTTCACTTGATAGTTGCTCCTGTTGCTGCTAGTTGATACCATTCCACCTTATATGTTGCAGTCATTCATGACGACATTCTATATGCTGGCACCCGAGTTTGTAGTGTAGTTCCATCTTATTCCATCATGTTCATTTGGTACTATTGGGATTAGTCTTTGATATCAGTGATCAACTTCATCCTTCAACATCATTAACATTCTTATATGTGATATTCAGACATGTACTTGTTCGATCATGATCAGATGATCCATTATGTATTTCTAGTCTTCTATACTTGTATACTTAGTGTATCCGCTTATACCTCAGACAGTGTTTCTTTCTGATCTCCTTTTGTGGCTTGGCAGGCTGAAATCTAGTGAAGTCCTTCTCAGTTTTCGACAGGTTTCCTTTCCATGTACTTAATAAATTTTAGCCATCATGTACCCCTTCTGACCTCATATATTAGGGGGCATCTGTTATAGTTCCAAATATCACCATTGATATTTGTGATGCTGCATTTATGGCCAAGGGCAACCCCTCTTTCCAGACCTAGTCCAAATACTTAAAAAACAGTGTTTTACTCCCTGTACGTGACATTGCCCTAAGCTAAACACGTGTGTAAATGGGTCAGTGTATACCCAACCCACATATATGTCTTAAAACACTTAAAAAAATAAATCTCTTTGATTTCGGGTGGAGACCACGGGTTTTACCTGTTGATTACCTATTAGTGCCCATGGCCCAACTGTTCCCAACGAATTCCCAACTAAAAAACTACTTTGGGAGAAGTATAAAAAGGCTTCAATGAGAAGGCCTAAAGGAGGAGAGAATAGAGATAAAATTACTCTGCTGAGATTATTCCTGATCAGGTCTAAAGATCCTTGTGCTTCCAGCACTCCCCCCATTATAGGAAACCCTTGTTTCCTTAAGCGATGATGTCATTTCACTAGTTAAGATATCTTTGTATGAGTCATGGAAGGAGCCTTTTGAAGACTTGGGATTGGACGGATCCGGAGGACGGTTCCGCTCGGAGCCAGCAAGAGGACGATTCAGGTGATATCATTCCTTGCTTTTTTTTAGTTATCTGTAATAAAGAAACATTTGTCTTGTTCCCGAAATAAATCTTCTTCATGCATATGATGTTAATGTGAATAATTGTTTCAATTGTATAACTAAACACCTTTCAATATGTTATGAAGTTGATTTCTATATGATAATTGGTCCATATATTGCTATGCTTCTTTGAATTGGTTGGTTTGCAATTTCAAGGATCAAGAGCAACTCCAAGAGGGTTTGAAGCCTCACTGGATCTACCCGAACGAAGGACCCGCAAGTGCACCTCTCTTCACGTAGTTTGCTTATTTAAGTATCATGGTTGTATGGAGTGCTTGTTTTTCACTGTAGATAACCCCCACTCTGCTAGGGTGTTGACCCAAAACCCTAGGGGACTTTTTCCTCAATAACGTGATGTGATAAGATTGATCGTCTCATCACAATATCACATTTCGCATGTTTCAACATGCTTCATGAGAGTGTGCTTTTACTGAATGACGATATGCGATACGGGCTTTTGTTTTAATAGGAAATGCCTTGAGACTTATTTTTAAATGAAAAAGCCCAATGATATTTAGGTTAAGCGTGTTGATTCCTTTTGATTTCTTTTCACAAGTTTTGCTTGTTAACAAGGCTCTTGACACACTTGATCTAGCGGTATGTGAAATGGTGAGTATTTGCTAACTTTCAAAGGGTTTTGGCTTGATATCTTGCTTTATTCCAAATTTAAAAGAAAGTGTCTAAATGTTAAATTTGTTTTTAGGAAGGATTTTATCAAGGGTCCCCATTTATTAATAGAATATTAGCTATTATATTAATAAATGAGGGGGTTGTTGAATAGCACAACAATTGGCGATCCACTGGGAGAACCAGTTATCTCTGACTGTTTTTTGAAATTTCTAGAAACTTCCAAAATAAAGGTAGTTTAGAAAATAAAAATACATTAAATAGAGATAAGTAACATTTCTCTGAATAAAAAAAAAAAAAACTACTTAATTATCATCCATTGGATTATCCTCTTCAATATGAAAATTGCTTTGTCTACATCAGCCATTACTTGGTTTTAAAGATAAAAACAAGGGACTCTCACAAATTAGCTTTTAGATGTACTCAATTGTCATAGGTAGAGCCTCTACTGCCAGTAGGTGTCCATAACATCAATAGGGTTACCTTTTAACCAACAATGATTCAGTTTCCCATCTAGGTAAGAGTGCAATTTTTAAAGATAATTTGAAATTCATTTACTTGCTTTCTCATTCTTTTCTAAACAATTCCCTTTTCTTAAAATTTTCATTTTTCTTCTTAAAGGTCACTGTCTTGGTTTGATGGCCAAAATTGACAATTCCATTCACTGGTTGTAACTTTAACTGAACAAACTAGCTCGTGATGAGACCCCTTGTCTTTTGATTAATCATAATCTCAGGTCATTACCCTGGTTTGGTATGCAATATTGGTAATGTCAGCTTGTTACTTCCGTATGATCATGGTAAGTCGACTCTTGATGAGACCTCTTATCCTTTAATTTTAAGCATATTTTAGAATTACACCCTAAAAAGTGAATTCTCACTAAATGGGGAGAATCATTGACTCCTTAAGAGTTTCTGGATGACAACTATAGAGTTAAAGATGCTTCTCTATAGAGAGTCCTTGCTTTGTTATAGATACGTTTCTTAATTGATGGTAGAACAAAGTTTACAAAGTTGATTTTTACCAAAGGACAACTAATTTTGGTAGAGGACAAGCAATTTCAGAGAAATAGAACTTAGCTTATGTTTCAAATGTAAAAAACGTCTTCTTAACAATCTCTACTTATACAAGCGAAAAGTCAAAATATAAAAGAGACTATTATTATAAAGGCCAAAAGTAAATGCTACTTAACTTTTATCTTCCTAAAAAGTAAAAACAATAATATACAATGAATAGAAGAGATTATCTTCTATGAAAAATATTTCTTCAGGATCTGCCCATTAACAAGCAAAGAATTTCTCTTGCCTAATAAATATTGCAATAAAAAGGTTGATAGGCCTATTTGTTCCACAATCTGAAACAGTCCAAGCCACATTCTTTGGAATTTGGTATGCTTACATTTTTCCTCATGTGCTTTATCCCATTTCAATACCAAGTCTTTGAGCTGAAAGGATTTTGAACTTACAAAAATTGCATCAAAAGAAGATTTGACTAATTGTTGATGATGCGCATGTGTAATTTTGGCCTTTTCCCTTTCTTTTTCAAGCTTAAGGATTTGTCATTGTCTCACTTGCATAGAAGAGGAAGGGGTTTCTTCAATAAATTGAACTAGGGCTAAAGAGGGAATAGCTACATTCATAGGGAGGACAACTTCTTTCCCATAGACCAAAGTAAAAGGAGAAGTGCCTATTGAGGCCTTCTGTGTTATTTGATCTGCCCTAAAGCAAATATTAAATATTTGTGCTAGTTTTTCTGACTTCGTTCAACGATTCGTTTGGTAATTCCTATGATATTTTTGTTTGTAGGATTCAGCCAAGCCATTTCCTTGAGGATAATAGTTAGCAAAGTATTTAAGTTTAAAACCTCTTTTAAGAGCAAATTTTGTCATAACATTGCATGTAAAATAAGATGCATTATCAAACATGAGTGCAAATGGTAGACCAAATCTGGTAATGATAAACTAATCAATAAATTCAATGATGTTTTCAGAATTGACTACCTTAAGTGGAATTGCTTCCACCCACTTTGTGAAGTAATCAATTGCTATAAGAATATATTTATGTTGCTTTGAAGAGTGAAGAATGATCTCACCTATTATGTCCAGTCCCCATTATTCAAATGGATGTTCAATGTTGACTAGTTGCAATGGTAATGCGAGTTTCCTCTGTCTCCCAGCAACTGTTTAACAAACTTTACATTTCCTTACATAATCGTTTTCAAATTTAAATAAGGTTGGCCAATAATAGCCATCATGCATGATTTTATGTGCAGTTGTGTCCCCTCCAAAATGTCCACCAGCTAGTCCATCATGGAGTTCCTGCAAAACCTTTTCTGCCTCTCAAGCATCTACTCACCACAACGCCTATACTAAGCATAGCAAATCCTGCTAAGGATTACATGGTGTGTACAGATGCAAGTAAGGAAGGAGTAGGAGGAGTACTGATGCAGGAGGGTAAGGTAATCCCCTACGAGTCTAGAAAGTTAAAGGAACATGAGCAGAAATATTCTGCATACGATTTAGAGCTAGCAGTCATTATTCACACCTTAAAAATGTGGCGCTACTACCTAATGGGGAGGAAATTTTTGATAATGACAATTCATCACAGCCTAACTAATTATTTCAGTCAGCCTACCTTAAATGCTAGACAGGCACTGTGGGTAGATTTCTTAAGCGGTTTTGATTTCAAGATTAAGCATCTAAAAGGAAAGGAAAACCGAGTAGCGGATGCTTTAAGTCAGAAAGTACATTGTTTATATGAAATTGCTTGTAGAGGGGTGCAAACTACATTCGATGACATGATAAAAGTGACAACAGAGAAAGATTTGAAATATCGGCAAACAAAACAATAGGTTCAGATTCCAAACAACAAAGAAAATCAACAAGGATACACAGTGGATGCTGTTGGCATGCTGAAATATAAAAATAGGCTATATGTACCCAACCAAATGGACATTAAAACTTCATTTTAGATTAATTTCACAAAAGACCTTATGATGGACACCCGGGGTATCAAAAGCAAATTACTGCACTCCGGAAGAAGTACTATTGGCCTGGAATGAAGAAGGATACCGCAGAATATCTGGCACGTTGTCAGGAATGTCAACAAATTAAAGCGAAACATCAACACCTTGCAAGATTATTGCATCCACTACCAATTCCGAAGTGGAAATGGGAAACTATCTCTATGGACTTTATAACGAGATTACCCAAGACAAAAAGGAACAACGATTCCATCATGGTGGTAGTTGACAAATTAAGCAAGTCAGCTCATTTTATACCAATCCAATCCACTTATAAGGTTGTACAGCTTGCCCACATTTTTATGCAGAACATTTTTAGATTGCATGGGCTGCCAAAAACTATAATTTCTGACAGAGATGTGAAATTTACTTCAACCTTTTGGAAAACACTGTTTGTAGGGCTAAGGACTCAATTAAATTTCAGTACGGCTTACCAGCCTCAAATCGACAGACAAACTGAACGAGTAAATCAAGTAGTAGAAGACATGTTGAGGTCTTACATAATGCAACAACCCTCTAAATGGGAAGACTATCTGCACTTGGTCGAATTTGCATATAACAACGGATATCTCGAAATGTTCAAAGAAATGGAAGAGATGGTCAAGAAAGATTGATTCAACTTGAAGGCAGCCCAAGATAGGTAAAATAATTTTGCTAACAAGAAGAGAAGGTTTAAGGAATATCAAGTGGGGTATCATGTGTATGTAAGAATTCGAGCAAAAAGGAGTACATTACAATGGAATGGGTGTACAAGGCTGGCACCTCGGTTTTGTGGACCCTTTCATATTCTAGCAAGAGTTGGGCCAGTAGCTTACCAGCTCGCCCTACTAAGCCATATTCAAGTCCACAACTTTTTCCATGTGTCAGTACTAAAGAGATACGTTTATGATCCTAAGCACATAGTCAGTTGATAAGATATACAGGTAAAGTAAAATCCTAAGTAGGCCAATTAATTATGATGTTGAAGGCAAAACTAACTTGAAATCTTGTTGTTTCAGGTTGAACCGGAAGGAGAATTCTTGGTCGAGCCATTGAATATACTCGAACGGAGAGAAGTCACGTTGCGGAAGCGAGTCATCAACCAGGTTAAAGTGCAATGGCAGCACTTTGGGCCGGAGGAGGCCACCTCGGAAGATGAACAAGTCTTGAAAGAAACATATCCACAGTTGTTTGAGGTTGAAAAACATTGGGACGATGTTTGCTTCTAGAGGGGGGAGATGTAATGTCCCCAGGAAAACTATAAATATTTTAATTACCATTGTAAGAAAACAAGCTAGACAATATTGTTATTCTTTGTTAGTTGAATAATATATTATTAATTTTTTGAAGCAAGGAAATGGTTGAGTGATAACAAATTTTATAACTTCTCATGTAGGAAGTAAAAAAAAAGGCAGTTGCCAAGAATACCCTAACTGCCTCCCCTAACTGAAACACCCCAGAGGAAAAAGGAGTGAGGGAAGGAAAAACCATGCTGTAGAGACAAACGGAAAAAGGGGGGAAAAGAATGCTAAGTCTGGTGATGACCAGATAGCATTAGCACTAAGTGCAGAAGTCTTGCTGAAGATAGTCGTCTTGCAAGCAGGCTTGGGGGGAGATTTGGTCTTGAAGACGAATCTCATGGATGGAAGGTTGACAAGCTGAAGTGGTAAAGGTGACTGAAATCGTTGAGTTCTTCTGAACAGGAACACATGTAAGCAGTACCTTTCGACATTTATTCTGTAAGGAAAGTGGAATGATTGTTTAATAGTGAGTGTTAAAGCAATAATCCCTTCTTCAATTTAAGGAATTAGCTGTAAACTCATTGTCAAATAGAATTGTAAGAGTTTTGTAATTTACATCTTATCAGAGAAAATTACTATCCGTAGAATTATAAGAGTTTCTATAATTCACGTTTATCAGAGAAAATTATTGTCTGTAGAGTTATAAGAGTTTCTATAATTTACGTTTTATCGGAGAAATTCATTGTCTGTGGAATTATAAGAGTCTTGTAATATATATTCTACCAGAGAATTAAATGACAATAGAATTAGGAAGATTCATATTTTAAATTATAACAGAGGTTGTAATGTCTGTAGAGCTATTAGGATTTATTCGTGGTTGACAGAAAATGAGGGCCTTGAATTTATGAAAGGAATGAAGGTTCCTTCCCTTGAGAAAACCTTAATGAGGAAGTTCTGTAGAAAATTAAACTGGAGGACACCACAGATTTAGTATCATGAGACAAGTAGTGTGAAGGACATAATGACCAGAAATGGTGGGTCCAGTCAGTCCAAATTACCAACAGAGACAAAGAGGTTTGCGCAACAGACCCGCATAAATGGCATTGGATATCAACCAATGTATTAAGGCCTTTTAGATGGGCCTATACAAAATACACATGCAAACCCACAAAAGAGCAGATATAAACCTCGTTTAAGGGTAACTGAGTAGATAGGAGCCTGCAAGAATTTAGGAACTCAGAGAAATCAAACCCTGTGTCATCTAATAAAAAAAAAAATTGCCATGGAATTACTGTTGTATGCAAGCATAGCAAGGCGGAAGGAAAATCTCTGTTAACAAGCATAACCCCAGGAAAACCCTTCCTCTGAGAATTCAAGGTCTTCAGTGTTCCTGCTCGCGCCGGCTCTTGTATTGCAAAATCCTTGACCCTAGTGGGAATATTCACTTGTGTAAGAGAGTAATAAAAAGAAACAAGAGCCCAAGACAATGAACTGATGCAGTCAATCTATCTAAATATACAATTATCGAAAAGTACAATTGATAGAATAATTCCATATAAAATTGTGCAAATAATAGAAACGATAATAATCCAGAAGGAGCGAAAGGTTTCATAGTAAAACATTTCCATAATAACTGTACTGCAGAATAGGAACAAAATAATATAACACAGTGAATGTGAAATGAGTAGTGCCATGCAGCACTGAAACTTAACCAATGTATTACATATATTACCGAGTCTGGAAAGAGCAAAACAGAACAAACACGTAGACATGGACCAAGACAAATACATTCGCCAAGATGGTTAGCAATCCTTTAACATTAACTAGAAATCCCCTGTTCTTAATTACAGAATAGGATGGTCAAGTCCTGAATAAAAACCAGTTGAAACACAACTTAATATAAAACCCTAGCCTTCAAAACCCTCGAAATGTCTTGAGAAATGAGCTTCATTCTCAGTTGTTCTAGGAGAAGGACCCCCACCAGGCATTAAAGAGCTGGGAGCACTTGTCATGGTAAGGGCATATCAAACTAGGTAGAAGCCAGAACTGGTTCTCTCCGGAAAAGAACCTAAGCTAGAACTTTAACAGAAGCTAAGGAATAATACCCTCTCAGCTAAATAGGAAAGATACCAGACAGGGAGCCATGAACTCACCCGGTTCCCAATGGACTTCCGTGACAAGCAGGAAAGCTGCTTCACCTGTGAACGCCATGGAGAACTGCGTATCCATCTCCTCCAAATCTGCAAAAGGAAAAATGCATCAGAAGCAACCTAAATCTAGTGTTGAGGAAACAAATTTGACATAGCAGTATAGCCAAGGATAAATAATACCTGTAACATGAATTGTGAAAATGATGAACATGAAAACTTTCAACCGCTCTTGAGACCAATCAAGCGCTCTATGCTCAAACCCTTCATGCCTAGCAACCTGCAAGCAGAAAGGCAAAGCATAGTGCCAAGGAAAGGGAGTGCAAATGGAATGTGCAACCCAAAAAGATGGATGGATAAACCTCTAAGGCAGAACACAACCGTTGGATTTGAAGCCTCACAATCTCCATCATCGATGTGTGGAATGATCTCGAGATGTCCTAATATGGCTGCCAGGCCACCCAAACGGTAGAGTAGAATATTAAACTCTGGATTGACAGATGGCAGCTAATTTTTATAGTGCGAGTTGAGTCACCCAAGCTTGGAAGGACTATCCATTAAATGAGTCGGACAGAGGACTATCAGTATTACGGTTATCAATGGACTTGTGGTATAGTAGGATATACATGTTCTGCACTTTGTAATAATTTCATAGTTATTAAACCCAGATTAAAGGTCAGGTCGAATATATGTTATGGATAAATAACAGTCTTTGCATTAATGTTATAGTTAATGACAACGGAGTTATGTGTTCTTAAATAAATAAATAAAAAATAATTCTATTCATATTATGGTAATTTCATTATATAGTCAAATGGAGGTATGACATGTGGTATCAGAGCCAAGTTACAAAAACTGCGACCTCTGGAAAATGAATCGGGTGTTGGTTAACTGTTTTCCTTGGAATTCTAACTGTTGTTGATCTATTAATATGTTAAGCACAAAGAACAGGACAACAGCGGTTAAAGAAGGACAGTTAAAGTGCACACAAGAATATGGCTAGCCTAGGGCCTAGAGCATTCCCTGAAAATAATCCTGAAATATGGGTACAGTTAGGGGAAGAGGCTCGCAACACAAACCTGACAATACTGGATACAATTCAAGAACTAAATAGAGAAATGGCCCACCTATGGGAGGATAATGCAAGGCTAACCATAGGAGAAGATTTTGAAAAGCTTGTCTAATAAGTAGAATCAGTGCCAGCCGATTCCAAGCCCTGAGCAGAGCCGAATGTCTGAGGAACAGGGATACAATATGGAACTTGAAGGAATAGGAGGAAGGGAAGAACATCGAGAAGAGAAGTCGGACAATGCTTTAGAGCACCCCACATCAAAAAGGTAGTGAGTGGAATTACAAGTGGAGTTCCGGAAAATTAAACCACCACACTTTGATGGAGAGCTGGAAGAAGCAGCCAAGGCCTAGTTAATTAACATGAATAAATACTTTCAATTATATGAGTACGATCACAATCTAAAGGCTTGACTGGCTATTTTTTAACTGCAAGGGAAGTCCACTTTATGGTGGGAAGAGGTCAAGATTATACGCGGGGTAAGTGAGAAAAATATAACTTGGGAGAAGTTCCAAAAATTCTTCAAGGAAAGATATCTGACGGAACGGTTTTATGATGAGAAAGCAAGGAAATTTCATGATCAACTTGGAAAATAAACCACGGATGAGTTCATCACTCGTTTTACCTCCTTGCTCCATTATGTACCTTACATACATGAGGAAAAGGCCAAGGTACAATGTTTTTTCAGCAATTTACTTGTGGCAATGAGGGAGAGAATATGCTATCAGCAAAGCAAGCAGAAGGGTGAAATACCTAGCAGAAAATGGGCTGATAAGAAAAATAACAGAATTGCTATGGACAATAAAGGAAATCGGAGCAGTGCTGGCAAAGGATTTTCCAAGGGACAAAACAACAGAAACTAGCCCAAAAACCCGCTCAAAATTAAGCCACCATTTGAAACAAAATTCAGTGAGCAATCTAGTAGATTTGATAATGAAGGAACAACAAGACCCCCCAGTACAATGCTGGGGATGTGGGGGGCCACACTATGTTAAAAACTGTCCTCATCGTAAAGGCATCGAACAAGTTTCAGAAATCCACGAGGCTTCAAGAGTAAGCAATGTGGCCCGAAGCATTCCAAAAATTAATGTTGCTCTTGATGATCATCACGCAGATTATCAGCCAACTATGGTGGAGTTTGAAGGTAATATTTTTAATCATAGTGTATATGTTTTAATTGATCCTGGTGCTACCTTAAGTTATGTTAGTCCTAAGGTTGTGGAGCATTGTAAATTACAGTCAGTTAAATAAGTTAACAGTCAAGAATAAGTACCCTTTACCTCAGATTGACGAACTATTTGATCAGGTAAAAGGGGCGATTGTGTTTTCAAAAATTGATCTACGATCGGGATATCACTAGATCATAATCACAAAGGAACATATTTCCAAAACTGCCTTTAAGACTCACTATGAGTTTGTGGTATTACCCTTTGGGTTAACCAATGCTCTAGTGACCTTTACGTGTTTGACGAATATCATATTTCATCAGTATTTAGATATATTTGTGCTAATATTTATTGACGATATATTGATATATTCCCGAAATGTGGAGGAGCACAAGGAACATCTTAGATTGGTGATGAAAATGCTTCGGGAACATCAATTGTACACTAAGTATAGCAAGTGTGATTTCTTTAAGGATCAAATTCAATACTTATGACATATCATTACTAAGGATGGGATTGCAGTGGATCCCAAAAAGATTAAGACCATAATGGAATGGCTAGTTCCAAAGGATGTAGCAGAGATCAAATCTTTTATGGGGCTGGCCAGTTATTATAGACGATTCATGGAAGGATTTTCCAGAGTGGCCTACCCTATCACCTCTCTAAAGAAGAAAGGGAAGGCTTTTAAATGGACCACAGAATGCCAAAAGAGTTTTGAACAACTCAAGCATCTGCTCGCCACAACGCCTATACTAAGCATAGCAGCTCCCGCTAAAGATTACGTGGTGTGTACACATGCAAGTAAGGAAGGATTAGGAGGAGTACTAATGCAGGAGGGTAAGGTAATCGCTTACGAGTCTAGAAATTTAAAGGAACATGAGAAGAAATATTCTGCATACGATTTAGAGCTGGCAGTCATTATTCACGCCTTAAAAATGTGGCACCACTACCTAATCAGGAGGAAATTTCTGTTAATGACAGATCATCACAACCTAACTAATTATTTTAGTCAGCCTACCTTAAATGCCAAACAGACACGGTGGATATATTTCTCAAGCGGTTTTGATTTCGAGATTAGGCGTCTAAAAGGAAAGGAAAACCAGGTAGCAGACACTTTAGGTCGGAAGGTACATTGTCTATACGAAATTTCTTGTAGAGGGGTGCAAACTACATTTGATGAAATGATAAAATTGGCAGCAGAGAAATATTTGAAATGTCGGCAAACAAGACAACAGGTTCAGATTCCAAACAACAAAGAAAATCAATGAGGATACATTATGGATGTTGTTGGCATGCTGAAATATAAAAATAGGTTGTATGTACCCAACCAAATGGACATCAAAAACTTCATTTTAGATGAATTTCACAAAATAACTTATGATGGACACTTGGGGTATCAAAAGTTGATTACTATACTCTGGAAAGAGTACTATTGGCCTAGAATGAAGAAGGATGCAGCAAAATATCTAGCACGTTGTCAGGAATGTCAACAAATTAAAGTGGAACATTAGCACCCTGCAGGATTATTGCATCCACTACCAATTTCAGAGTGGAAATGGGAAACTATCTCTATGGACTTTATAACGAGATTACCCAAGACAAAAAGGAACAACGATTCCATCATGGTGGTAGTTGACAAATTAAGTAAGTCATCTCATTTTATACCAGTCCAATCCACTTATAAGGTTGTACAGATTACCCACATTTTTATGCAGAACATTTTCAGACTGCATGGGTTGCCAAAAACTATAATTTCTGACAGAGATGTGAAATTTACTTTAGCATTTTGGAAAACACTGTTTGAAGGGCTAGGGACTCAATTAAATTTCAGTATGTCTTACTAATCTCAAACTGACGGACAAACTGAACGGGTAAATCAAGTAGTAAAAGACATGTTGAGGTCTTACATAATGCAACAACTCTCTAAATGGGAAGACTATTTGCACCTGGTCGAATTTGCATATAATAATGGATATCATACTTCCCTGCAGATGAGCCCATTTGAGGTTCTGTACGGCCGGAAATGCCGCACATCCTCCAGTTGGGGGGGACCGGAGGATAAGATAATGTTGGGACCCGAAATGTTAAAATAAATGGAAGAGATGGTCAAGAAGGTTCAATTCAACTTGAAGGCAACCCAAGATAGGTAAAAGAATTTTTCCAACAAGAAGATAAGTTTTAAGGAATATCAAGTGGGGGATCATGTGTATGTAAGAATTTGAGCAAAAAGGAGTACGTTACAATGGAATGGGTGTACCAAGCTAGCACCTCAATTTTGTGGACTCTTTTAGATTCTAACAAGAGTTGGGCCAGTAGCTTACCAGCTCGCCCTACCGAGCCATATTTGGGTCCACAATGTTTTCCATGTGTCAATACTAAAGAGATACGTTTATGATCCTAAGCACATAGTCAATTGGCAAGATATACAGGTAAAGTAAAATCCTAAGTAGGCTAATTAATTATGATGTTGAAGGAAAAAACTGACTTTAAATCTTGTTGTTTCAGGTTGAACCAGAAGGAGAATTATTGGTCAAACCGCTGAATATACTTGAACGGAGAGAAGTCATGCTGCGGAGGCGGGTCATCACCTAGGTTAAAGTGCAATGGCAACACTTTGGGCCGGAGGAGGCCACCTTGGAAGATGAACAACTCTTGAAAGAAGCATATCCACATTTGTTTGAGGCTGAAAAACATCGAGACGATGTTTGATTTCAGAGGGGGGAGATGTAATGTCCCTAGGAAAACTATAAATATTTTAATTACGTTGTAAGAAAACAAACTGGACAATATTGTTATTCTCTGTTAATTGAATAATATATTATTAATTTTCTGAAGCAAGGAAATGGTTGACTGATAACAGAGTTGATAACTTCTCATATAAGAAGTAAAGAAAAAAGGCAATTGCCAAGAATACCCTAACTGCCGCCCCTAACTGAAACACCCCAAAAGAAAAAGGGGTGAGGGGAGGAAAAATCATGCTGTAGAGACAGAAGGAAAAAGGGGGAAAAAGAATGCTAAGTCTGGTGATGACCAGATAGCATTAGCACTAAGTGTAGAAGTCTTGTTGAAGACAGTAGTCTTGCAAGTAGGCTTGGGGGGAGATTTGGTCTTTAAGGCGAATCTCATGGACGGGAGGTTGACAAGTTGAAGTGGTAAAGGTGACTGAAATCGTTGAGTTCTTCTGAACAGGAACACAGGTAAGCAGTACCTTTCGACATGTATTCTGTAAGGAAAGTGGAATGATTGTTTAATAGTGAGTGTTAAAGCAAGAATCCCTTCATCAATTTAAGGAATTAGCTGTAAACTCATTGTCAAATAGAATTATAGGAGTTCTGTAATTTACATCTTATCAGAGAAAATTACTGTCTGTAGAATTATAAAGTTTCTGCAATTCACGTTTATCAAAGAAAATTATTGTCTGTAGAGTTATAAGAGTTTCTGTAATTTATGTTTTATCGAAGAAATTCATTGTCTGTGGAATTATAAGAGTCTTGTAATGTTTATTCTACCAGAGAATTCAATGACAATAGAATTAGGAAGATTCATATTTTAAATTATAATAAAGATTGTAATGTCTGTAGAGCTATTGGGATTTATTCGTGGTTGACAGAACGAGAGCCTTGAATTTATGAAAGGAATGAAGGTTCCTTCCCTCGAGAAAACCTTAATGAGGAAGTTCTGTAGAAAATTAAACTGGAGGACACCACAGATTTAGTATCGTGAGACAAGCAGTGTGAACGACATAATGACTGGAATTGGTGGGTCTAGTCGGTCCGAATTACCAACGGAGACAAAGAGGTCTGCACAGCAGACTCGCATAGATGGCATTGGATATCAACCAATGTATTAAGGCCTTTCAGATGGGCCTGTACAAAATACACATGAAAACCCACAAAAGAGCATATATAAACCTCGTTTAAGGGTAACTGAGTAGATAGGAGCCTGCAAGAATTTAGGAACTCAGAGAAATCAAACCCTGTGTCATCTAATAAAAAAAAAAAATTCCATGGAAATACTGTTGTATGTGAGTGTAGCAAGGCGAAAGGAAAATATTTGTTAACAAGCATAAACCCAAGAAAACCCTTCCTCTGAGAATTCGAGGTCCTAATGATAACCAAAAATCAGTGTTCCTGCTCGCGCCGACTCTTGTATTACAAAAGCCTTGACCCTAGCGGGAATATTCACTTGCGCAAGAGAGTAATAAAAAGCAACAAGAGCCCAAGATAGCGAACCGATGCAGTCAATCTATCTAAATATACAATTATCGAAAAATACATTTGACAGAATAATTTCATATAAAATTGTGCAGATAATAGAAACGATAATAATCCAAAAGAAGTGAAAGATTTCATAGTAAAACATTTCCATAATAATTGTATTGCAGAACAAGAACAAAATAATATAGCACAGTGAATATGAAACGAGTAGTGCCATGTAGCACTGAAACTTAACCAATGTATTACATATATTACCGAGTCTGGAAAGAGAAAACTAGAAGGAACACACAGACATGGACCAAGATAAATACGTCCGCCAAGAAGGTCGGCAATCCTTTAACATTAACTAGAAGTCCTATGTTCTTAATTATAGAATAGGATGGTCAAGTCTTGAAAAAAACCAGTTGAAAAACATAGCTTAATATAAAACCTTAGCCTTCAAAACCCTTGAACTGTCTTGAGAAATGAGCTTCATTCTTAGTTGTTATGGGAGAAAGACCCCACCAGGCATTAAAGAGCTGGGAGCATGGTAAGGCCTTATCAAACTAGGCAGAAGTCAAAATTGGTTCTCTCTGGAAAAGAACCTAAGCTAGAACTTTAACAGAAGCTGAGGAACAATACCCTCTCAATTAAACAGGAAAGGTACCATACAAGGAGCCATGAACTTACCCGGTTCCCAATGGACTTCCATGACAATCAGGAAAGTTGCTTCACCTGTGAACGTCGTGGAGAACTGTGTATCCATCTCCTCCAAATTTGCAAAAAGAAAAATGCATCAGAAGCAACCTAAATCTAGCGTTGAGGAAACAAATTTGACATAGCAGTATAGCCAAGGATAAATAATACCTGTAACATGACTTGTGAAAACGATGGACATGAAAACCCTCGACCGCTCCTGAGACCAATCAAGCTCTCTGTGCTCAAACCCTTCGGGCCTAGCAACCCACAAGCAAAAAGGCAGAGCATAGCGCCAAGGAAGCGGAGGGAAAATGGAATGCATGACCCAACAAGATGGATGGATAAACCTCACAGGTAGAACACAACCGTTGGATTTGGAGCTCCACAATCTCCATCGTCGATGTGTGGAATGATCTCGATATGTCCTGATATGGTTGCCAGGCCACCCAAATGGTGGAGCAGAATATTAAACTCCGGATTGACTGGTGGCAGCTAAGTTTCAGAGTGCGAGCTGAGTCACCCAAGCTTGGAAGAACTATCCATTAAATGAGTCAGACAGAGGACTATCAATATTACGATTATCAATGGACTTGTGGTACAGTAGGATATACATGTTCTGCACTGTGTAATAATTCCGTAGTTATTAAACCCAGATTAATGGTCAAGTCGAATATATGTTATGGATAAATAGCAGTCTTTACATTAATGTTATAGTTGATGACAACGAAGTTATGTGTTCTTAAATAAATAAATAAATAAAAATTAAAACTATTTATATTATGGTAATTTCATTATATAGTCGAATGGAGGTATGACAATAAAGGTATATTATATTTTAATCCCTATAATATATATTATATATTATATATATATGAATTGAGATTTTTAATTTCTCCATTCCATATGCAAAACAAATATGTGTAAAATAAACAATTCAATAATGTGAAAAAATTCCAAACTATAAATGCATATCATATACTTAGTAAATATTCCTTCAAATCAAGAGTGAGGAATGTTTACTTATTGTTTCAAATTAAAAATAGGAAATATTTTTCTCACTTATTAATAAAGAAAAGTAAAACATAATAACAAAATTATTAACAATGTTAACATTCAAGTGATGAAAAAATTATCACTTTAATTAAATAACTCACTTTCATTTAAACTAAATATTTCCATTTTAAAAAATATATTATAATTATTATTATTATTTTTTAAATATAAATACTTTTTTAAGTTATTTATAAAAAATTCCAGTTAATCAAATCATTATTTTAAAAATTTTCACATTTAAATCTTTATATTAATAAAAACTTGATAACCTTTTTTTTTACAATTATATTATATATTTAAATTAGCGAGAAATAAGAAATAAGAAATAAATACGCATCAACAAACACCTTAAATTAAATTTGATTTAAACAAGTAATTTTCAGCATGGTCTTTTACACAATTCTTGATGCTAGCAACATTTCTCATATAGGCATCCACACAAGTGTGAGACAACTGTAAGCCTGAACACATTTCCTCTCTTCCATCTTCCATTTTTAGGTTGTTATATTTCCTTTGCTGCAAACATTTTTACACTACATACATAGACATGTTCAATTACTTAAGGTATATTTTACACTTTTTAAGACAATTGCTAATTTAACATATTAATAAATTGTAATTAAAAAATTATAATTAGAAAAAATTATATCAAACTTTAATATATTATATTTTTTATTTTTTTATTGAATAGTTTCTTTAAAAAAATTCAAAAAACTAATCGCATTAAATATAATTATCCAATTATAAATATTTATCATTATCATTAAAAATAATAAATATATTCTAATAGAAAAAATACCTTCTAAATTATAATTAAGAAAAGAACAAAACTTTAAATATCGAAAAACCCAAACTTACAATTGATAGTAAAGTCACTTAATCCCTAATATTACGATGGGAATTCATTTTGATGGATGGACGTTCGTCCTCCGTATAGACAACTTCTACATGTTGTTACACAAAGAATAGCATATAAGGTGATTGACATTGAGTAAATGTTAAGAAAGAATAAAGAAATAAATTATTTTAATGTTTACGAGGTTAAAGATAATTTATGGGACAGATTGCTTCTTTATCTACTTGATGTATTTGGCCCTTTTTCTGTGAAGCTTGAAAGAGAGGATGTAACAAACAATGTCCTGCATGGTCCTCAGGTAGCAAGACAACAAAGAGAGGGTGGTCCTCAAGTAGCAAGACAACAAAGAGAGGATGCAGTAAATGATTAATTGATTGGCTTCTCCATGTCAATTGTTTGATATTGGTTAACTCCAAGTTAAGATGGATAAATGTTTTGATGTAACTCATTGAGAGGGTCAATTTTGTGTAGCCATATGCTAAACCCTAGATATTATTTGAGTTGCCTTTAGTGTGATTTTTTAGAAGCTTTTTATGTGGATTTTTTCGCTCTAATTTCTCTAAAGTATGGCAGGAATTCATTGAAATCACAAATTTGATGGGTAACCCCTGCACAATAGAAGTTCGCTAGGGTTTTTCAGGGTGCTGAATCCATATATACAATAAAAAAAAAAAATTTAAATAACACAAGCCATGATTTCACCTCAAATTTTTCCATCGGATTCCGACATTGGAAACTCCAAAAAATTACACTAAAGACAACTCCAATATTATTTATGCTATTAGTATTATGATATTTTCTTCAAAAAACCAATTTATTTCAACATACAATATTTATGGAAGCATTCCATTGAGAGCCATACACACAGATGATGTTCAACTATTGAACTACTAGGTGTAAAACCTTTACGCTATGCCATTCAATTTTAGATTGGACTAATATTTTTCCCAAGTTGGCCATTGTGGTTCTGATCCATTTAGTCTTCAATAGTGTTTTCATTGTCAACATACTTGTTATGGTCGATAAAGGTTCCTTTATAAGATAGTTTTTTGGATGGGGTTAGCACTTTATTATTATTTTTTAATATATATTTTAACTATGCATATAGTTTTGCGATTCACAAATTGTTAGTAAAATAATCCTACATTATTTACATATATCTTTTATTTTTCTGGCACATACAACTCATATGAGATGATAATTTTATGTGTAGGTTTTAGCACTATACATTTAATTGTTACAAATTTGATTCTTAATAAAACAACAAAGATGCAAAGATAAAGACACACATTAACAAAAAGATTTTACTCTAGAAATCCAAATCATGAAAATTACAAAGATTTTTAGGTATATTCTTCTTTAAAGTATTATAATACAATATATATCCCATGATATCCATATACCACCATTCCATTTACCCTGTATTAGATTACAATTGTAGTTCCTTCATTCAAACTACAAAACCATGGGCTCAACCACCATATGCAACAGAACTGCTAAAGGAAAAAACCATGTGCCGAAATCCACTAAAAGTAGACACAAAAACCGACCCATTTTTTTTCTTGTTCACTACCCATTGAAACCTCACATAGGGGGCTTCCACACTTGTGACCCCCCTATGAAACCCCTACTACACTTGGCGCAATGCACAACATGTGGGGGTAGTCATGCAAAGAATATAATACACACCCTACATTCTTGTACTTTTTGTTTTCATTGCACATAAGGGATCACAAGAGTACATGATGAGCAAACAAGGGAAATAATGCCTATTATTTCTCTACACCAAGAGAAATTCTTAGTGCTCATAGATTTTGTTAATGAATCCACATCATTCTTCAAAGTGTCTAACTTCACCAACAAGTCATTTTCTTCAACCATATATCTCAGAAAGTGATATTAAACATCAATATGCTTTGTCTTAGAATGGTATGCGGATTTCTTCACTAGCAAGATTGCACTATGACTATCACAATCTATCCTCAAAATTCATTGTACCAACCCAATACTTGAACACAATATCTACAAATATACTACTTCCTTGCTTGCATGAGTGACTACCATGTATTCAACTTCCTTAGTTTAGAATGTCACTACAAGTTGTCTATTTTTCATCCAACTACTTGTTCCTCCAAATAGGTTAAATTCATACCAACTTGTAGATCTTCTAGAATCTAAATCTCTAGCCCAGTCTGCAACAACAAAACCATGTATTTCCAATACTCTATCCAATGTTGGTCTTCCTTGGTAGCACAATACATAACCAATAGTGCCACAAAAATACCCAAAAACCCTCTTTACTACTATCCAATGCTCCTTCCCTAGTTTTGAAATATACTCGATCAACCATCCCACTGCATGTGGAATGTATATTTTAATACATACCATTGCACACGCCAAACTTCCAATTGCATTAACATATGGAAAATGGGGCATGTCCTCTTCCCATTCCTATATGTTGGGACATTGTTTTGTAGATAAATTTACAACTACACGAATAGGGACCTTTATCAGTTTACATTCATGCATATTAAACTTATGGAAAATTGTCTTAACATATTTCCTTTGATTTAACTAGAGTTTCCTATTTTCCTGATCTCTTTTAATTTCCATACCCAAAATGAAATTTGCAGCACCAAGATTCTTCATGTCAAATTTAGAGGACAACTGGGTTTTCACTTCTTGGATGATTTTCCTATTATTTCCAATCCACATAAAACACCAATAAATAAGACAATAACCAACTAATTTGAAACACACACAATGATACGATTTTCTCCTTTTGAAGCCAAGTCCCAATATATAAGTATCAATTTTTTGATACCACATTCTTGATTTTCACTAATCCATACAAAGACCTTTTCATCCTACATATGAGCTCGTTCCTTCTTTTAACAATAAAACCTTCTGTCTGCTTCATGTATATTTCTGGTTCTAGATCCCCATGTAGGAATGTTATCTTCACATCTATCTATTTTACTTCAAAATCAAAAGAAACAACAACAAATAAAAAAATCTAATAGAAGTTAATGTGGAAACAAGAGAAACAAATATCACTAAAGTTAATTCCTCTACCTCGGAATAACCTTTTGCTGCTAACTAAGCTTTGTAATTCTCCACTCTACTTTCTATGTTCAAATTCTTCTTCAATGCCCATTTGATTCGGTTCCAATGGTATTTCTTCTAGCTGGTAACTCCACTATATCCCAAGCCTCATTTTTGTCTAAGGTTGCCATTTCTTCAAGCACGCCTTTTTCTAGTGTTTTTCATCCTTTGAATCCATTGCCTCCCTCATAGTTCTAAGATCATCATCAGTAATAAGAAAAGTAGTATTTAAATGAAAATCAGGAGGAGCATACCTTTATGGCTTCCTTATTTCTTGAACTAATCTCCTCAATATCAGAGTATGTGGTTCTTCTTGAATCTTCTTTTGATTCTTGTTCAAGGAAAGTTTTAAGGTGGGATTTTTTCTTAAAGTTTAGAAACCTTGACGAATCTTACTAGTCCCTAATGTAAAAACTATAATATTTTTGGCGATATTTTTGTAAAATTATTCACGTTTCTAGTTATTTTATATAGTCTTTATAAAATATTGCAATTTTTAGGACATAATTTTTTTTATAGTATAAAATTTGGGCGAATTAGTTTTAGAAAGAATGGAAATAGTGATTTTTGTTTTTGGAAAAACCATGAAAAATTGTTCAAAATGCAGCAAGAAATCTTAGATTGACTTTGCCTTGGTCAAACTAGAGAAAATTCAAAATTCTATTTTAGCAAAAATCCTGGAGGTAGTTAACTGAGGTGACATGGCACTTTTCACTCAATTAACTCAATTAATTTGAGTTTGGGAAGCTTGAGTTTAGTTCAGTGTGTTTGATTGTTAATTTGTAGCAATATATTTCAGATAATTTGAGTTATGGTCAGTTTAACTAGTTCCAACTGTCAAAAGAACTAGTGGAGGTCAAGTTGTGGAAGTGGAACTTCAACCACACTTAGTTATCAACCAATTAACTGATCAATCAACCCAAAATAATTGTTGCATGCGGGGAATTCGAGTTACCCAGTTGAGATGGAGATTCCAAGGCAGTGTACTATCAATTGTAGCATATTCCAATGTGTACAGGTAGTGCATGCAGTTAGAGGAAGGAACCTAGGGACTTGCACAATTAAATAGTGGGAAATTCCTAAATAATAGGGGACAATTTCCCAAGGGAACGACACAAGGAAATAGGAGCTTGGAGGGCTTGGAAATTGGCTAAATGTTGGCTAGAGTAAGTTAGTTAGGAAGAGGGATAACTATACAGTTGTAGGTTGTGCTCAGGCTTGAGCAAGCATATGTATTTCATCTCTATTCTTTGATTAATGAAATATATATAGTAAGGGGTTTTGAGCAGTTACTTTCCCATAGATAAATATATGTGCATGTATGATGTTTCCTTTTGCATATCTATGATTATTGTTCTAGATAGTGAATTAACTTCCGCAAATTAGTAGAGTAGATTCAAGTATTGTGATTTAGTAAATTTCATGAGCAATATTGGATCTACACAATAATTTCTACATGGTATCATAGCTGGAATCACTATAGAACAAAGATTTCGAAATTTTCATTGCGGAGGTTCAAATTTGAAGATCAATGTTGCAAGTTTTCTTTAGGACTGTGAAGATGGCTTTCAATGGACTTAGGCTCCAGTATGCCTTGAAAGGCACCTCAAAATTTGTTGCATGGAAGGACCACATGGAGGCAGTATTGGATGACAATGGGTCGATAGAATACATCAAGACATATGTAGCAAAAACCAAAGCATATGATGCTCAAAATCTTGATCAGTGGAAGAAAGATGTGGCCAAAGTGAGGAGAATCATATTGGAGGGAGTATAGAATCATATTGTCTCGAATCTCTATGGAAAAGAGACTCCATTCGCAATGTGGAAAACACTGACAGAATTGTTTGAGAATAATAGTGACCACGGGAAGCTGGCACTCAAGGACAAGATTTGACGTATCAAGATGAAAAAGAATGACACAATTCCGTGGTATAGGAGTAGGTTTACACAATTTCGTGATGAACTTGGTAGGGTTGGTGTTAATTTCCTTAAAGAATACTTAGTAGCTCTAGCCCTTTTGGACCTTCCCAAGAGCTGGCATAGCTATCAAGATTTAGTGAATGGTAGGGAAAACTACCAATTTGGGAGTTCTTATGGTACGACTTGGTGTAGGAAGAAATAAGGCAGAATACCAGAGACAGGACTTCATCCAAGGGTGAGGATGAGGAGAACTGTGCTTGGATGGAAAGGCAAAGAAAAGGAAAGGGAAGAAATCCCAAACCAAAGCATAATCTAGTCAAGGGGGAAAGAAGAAATACTTGTCTAGAATCAAGTGCTTTCACTGTCATGAATTCAAGCAATATGCCACGAAGTTTCCACAAAAGAAGACAAGCAAGAAGACCTCAGGAGGAGTAACTGGTGAAGCTTTGGCTTCACAGTTTAAGCTTGATTTTATTCTCATTGCATGCATGGCTAACAGAATGATGGGAAGTGTGTGGTACCTCGAAAATGGTGCCTCGTTCCATATGACAGGGAATAAATATTTTTTTAGTGATTTGCAGGAGAATAATCTCCAAATGCACATCGAGATGGGAGATGATGGAAGGTATAGCATGACCCAGATTAGTACAGTCACCTTTCAGAGGGAGTCAGGCTCCCCTCTCAGGCTTCAGGATCTGATGTTTGTTTTGGGTTTAAAGAAGAATATTATTTCCATTGCAGTCTTGGAAGACCATGGTTATGATGTGATCTTCAACAAAGGAAAGGAATTCCCAAGACACATAAACAATGGATAGGTGAAGAAGATCAAGGTTCATGTGAAGAACCTCTACAAGCTAGACATGGAGGATTGTGTTGTTGTTATGAAACCAGCTCAAGAAAAGATAGAAAATATAGATCAACACCTTAGAATTCAGTCTCGTCGAGGGGGCAACCTCCTTTAAATTACATAAATGAACAATTCTTGGATGACACAAATGAAAAGACCTCCTTTCTATATATAGGAGTCTAAGGGGTCATAACATAATCAGAGCCTACATAACAATAATAATGTAAGTCATAATAATAACAATAGTGGGCTTCTATGAGGCACAATAGTAACAATATGGGCACTACATGGGTACATCAATATAATAAGTGGGTTGCACTAATAACAATAAGTGGTTACACTAGCAGTATAGGGGCCTAACATGCCCCTCTCCTTCAAAAAGTGTTGTCCTCAATGCTTGAGTAGTTCTTGATGCTTCTGTATAAAATTCTTGTCCTCCCATGTGGAATCTTAGCGGGTAAGTTCTTCCACTTGATGAGATACTCTGAAATTGATCGATTTCATAGCTGTCGGGTTCTTGTTTCTGTGACTGCTCCAGGTTCCAATATGATTTTTCTTTCCTCTTCAATTTCTGGCAATATTGTATGAATTGGGATCTTTTGCAACTTTTGAATAAGTGGACATACTTCTTCGTCCTTCTTCCATTCATCCCTTGCTTCGTTTATCCAATCTGGTTGGATAATAGAAATAGAAAAAAACAATGCTTCCACAACCTCATCCTTTCTTAAGAGTGCGTCTGCAGCAAAATTTTGCTTCCATTTTCTATAGATGATGTCAAAGTAATAACCCATCATATTTGTGACACATTTTTCTATTATTCTAAAGATAATATTTTTTCTAAAAAGTATTTAAGACTATCATGATCCATTTTTACCTTGAAGTGTCTTCCCATTCGGTAAGGTCGCCATTTTTTAAGTGCATGTAGTATTGCCAACATTTCCTTCTCATAAATAGCTTGATTTAGATGTAGCAATAAAAATACCCAATCACCTACATCAAAACATTTTTCACTACGATGTTGATCTACCTGTTGTTTCTTTTGATTTTTCACCGAAGTGGCATTATCCTTTAAAAGTTGGAGAACTTGTTGTTGATGCTTGATGTGATATTTCACTGCTTGAACCTTTTTCTTCTTGATATGTCCTTCTATCGCTAGAGTTTGAGGAGTGGTAATTTCTTC
>APFE031608374.1:60502-74983 GCA_000404065.3 Pinus taeda
TTGATCCTTTTCTTCCTCCTCTTCATATTCTATGTAAAATAATTTCTTCTCAGCACACTTATGACCTTTAGTGCATTTGGTATCACAATTGTAACAAAGACCTTTTTCTCTTTTTTCTTCCAACTGTTGTGGTGTAACCCTTGTAGGTTGTGGAAGGCTAGGAGAAACAACACTTCCATCTTTATAGTTGTGAGGGGTATGCTTCCTGGTTTCCATAAATTTTCTTTCCAATATGTCACAAAGCCCTTCTACTCTTTCCAATTGTTGTGGTGTTGCTCTAAAGAAGGTGTTGCTCTTTGTGTCCTCATAATGTGATATCATTTCCTCCGTGAAAATTGACCACGTAACAAGTTGTTTACGATAACAAAGCCCTTCATACCATAAAAATTGATCTGGTTCTAAATATGAAGATGCAATACATACCTATTGTAATAGTGGTACACCATGTAGATCAAAATATTGATCCATCTGAAGTATCCAATTTACCGGATCCTTGCCATCAAATTCCCTCATCTTGCTTTTTCTTGATTTTAGGAGCTCGATCTTGAAACGACTGTAACTCTGTACTTTCGGATCTTTAAGTTCTAAAATTGTGAATTGTAGTAGCCCTCTGCATCCTCTTTTCAATGCCACCAGTCTGATCCAAATTGGATTCTCCAAGAAAAAGTTATGCACAATCTCCCAAGATGACCAGATTATAGACTAGTTCAGTAGAGCGAACTTGTACGACGTTCCATGAGTCACTATTTCGATCTCTGGCTCTAAAAAATATATAGAAGAAACCAAAGTCCAACCTCTTTCTACACCTTTTTATGAAATTGCAATCCAATGCTCAGAGAAAAATTTATGATGATTTTCCCCAGGTCACCTGTTTGGAATGTAATTCAGGAGTCTGCAAAAAGACTACTTCCTTAGATCATATCTCCGCAAATATAGTGCAAAATGCTCTGAAATTCGGAACTGAGATCTAGCGTGATGTCTTCTCAAATGGGTTTTTTTTTCAACTTCTGAAATGTCACAGGAAAAACGTTATAGCGAGAATACCACGATGACCTATTTGGAGCAGCGAAACCTAGAATCCAAAGCTCTGATACCAAATGTTATGAAACCAGCTCAAGAAAAGATAGAAAATATAGATCAACACCTTAGAATTCAGCCTCTTCGAGGGGGAAACCTCCTTTACATTACATAAATGAACAATTATTCGATGATACAGATGAAAAGACCTCCTTTTTATATATAGGAGTCTAAGGGGTCATAACATAATCAGAGCCTACATAACAATAATAATGTAAGGGCACAATAATAACAATAGTGGGCTTCTATGGGGCACAATAGTAACAATATGGGCACTACATGGGTACATCAATATAATAAGTGGGTTGTACTAATAACAATAAGTGGTTACACTAGCAGTATAGGGGCCTAACAACGACATTAAGCACATAGCCGGAGAAGGTGAAGAGTCACGATATAAAAAAAATTTGGCATAGAAGACTTGGCCATTTGCATCATGGCACTCTAAAGATCTTGAAACAGATTGCCACATGCCTCCCCAAAGGAGCAATACAGCAACATGACACATGCAAAGGGTATACTTTGGGAAAGTACACAAAAGCTAGTTTCCATGATCGGGACAACAGAGCACATGCAGTCCTTGAAAGGATCCACTCTGATGTTTGTGGACCTTTCTCGATAGCCTCCACTTCTAGGCACAAGTATTTTTTCATCTTTATGGATGACTACTCATAGAAGTGTTGGATCTTATTCATGCAAAATAATGATGAGACTTTCTCGAAGTTCTTAGAGTTCAAGGCACTAGTGGAGAAAGAAATGGTCTTGAAGGTGAAGGCTCTCAAGAGCGATAATGGAGGTGAGTACGTGTCGAATGAGTTCAAAAATTTCTGTGCAAAAGAAGGAATTCAACAAGAGTTAACAACACCCCACAATCCACAGTAAAACGAGGTGGATGATAGGAAGAACCAAAGCATTGTGCGAGAAACATGGGTGATGTTGCATGACCAAAGCCTACCTCTGTACTTGTGGGATGAAGCATGAATCACAACGGTCTATTTGTAGAACAAGAGTCCTCATCGAATTCCTGGCATGATTACACCAGAGGAGGATTTCTCAGGGAGGAATCTGGATGTGTTTCACTTCAAGATATTTGGAGCTTTGGTTTATTTCCATGTCTCCAAATAATTAAGGAAGAATATAGAGCTGACAATAGAGTTGGGGGTAATTATGGGTTACACAGAAACTCCCCACATCTACTGTGTGTATTTTCGATCCCTCAAAATGAAATTTGTGTGACGAGATGTCAAATTTGATGAAGACAAAACCATGTGGTGCTCTCTTGAGAGGGATCCTAAGATCCCACTGAAGGAGGAGATTTTAGCTCCAAAGGAGGAGCCTCAAAATGTTGTGGAGAAGCCACAAGTTGAGGAGCAGATATTGGAGACAACCACTCAATCAAAATCATCCAAAGAAGGGAGGAAGAAAACTAGTGAAGCTAAGAGACTTGTGTAGGATGCAAGGGAGAAAGTGGGTGCTCCTTCAAATAAGCATAAGTAGAGAAGGTCACCAGATCAGTACAATGGATACATGGCTATAATGATTGAAATAGTAGAGTCTGAGCCATCCTCTTTCAAGGAAGCAATAGAGAAACCTGTATGGGTTAATATAATGGTGGAGGAGTATGAATCCATCGTGAAGAACAATGTCTGGGAAGTGGTCCCAAGACCAACAGATAAATCATTTGGGGTTCGAGATGGATTTTTAAGGTGAAGCATGAAGCAGGAAAAAGCATAGAAAATTAGAAGGGCATATTTGTTTCCAAGGGGTACTCTTAGACAAAGGGGATTGACTATGAGGATACTTTTTCTCATGTAGCAAGGTACTCATCCATCATACCAATCCTTGCTTTGGCTGCATAGATAGAGTGGAAGATCCACTAGATGGATGTGAAAAGTGCATTCTTCAATGGATTTATTGAGGAGGAGGTGTATATCGAGAAACTAGAAGGCTTTGATACTTTTGATCGAGAGTGTCATGTGTGCAAACTCAAGTGAGCATTGTATGGTCTCAAGCAAACACCCCATGCTTGGTACACTAGGATCAATAGATATCTCACCACTTTTGGCTTCACCAAAAGTGAAGCGGATACAAACCTATATCATATTTGGTAGAAGGTAAATTGTTGATTATTTTTTTATATGTTGATGACTTGATCTTGACTGGTGATGAGAATCTCATAAGATCTTGTAAGGAGGACCTTGTAAGAGAGTTCAAGATGAAGGACATGGGTCTCATGCACTAATTCCCTGGATTGGAAGTGTGGCAAGGTGATGGGGAACTATTTGTCTCTTAGGGAAAGTATGCCAATGACATACCTCAGAGGTTCTGCATGGACAAGTGCAAACCCATGGAGGCTCCTCTAGCAACCAACTCGAGGAAATAGGATGCCACTTCAGGTGAGTAAGTGGATGCAACTTTTTACCGACAATTGGTGGGTTGACTCATCTATCTTGTGAACACACAACTAGGCATGTACTTTACAACCAACCAACTGAGTCAAGCTATAGTTGGGCCAACCAAACTATTTTGGAGGGCAACTAAGCATGTTCTATGGTACCTTAGAGGCACTACCCAGTTTGGACTATGGTACAAACAGATAGAGGGAGTGAAGCTATGTGACTTCACAAATGTAGATTGGGTAGAAAGTCCATCAGACTGGAAAAGTACTTCGGGTGGAATCTTCAATGTTGGATCCAAAGTGGTTTCTTGGTACAATAGGAAACATATATCTGTGGCACTCAGCATGACATAAGCATAAGACATGGTTGCAAGTCAAGCAACATGTGAGGCGATCTAGATGAAAAAGATACTTGTTGGATTGTTTGGTCAGATGATGGATTCTACTATGATTTGTTATGATAATTATAGTTGTATCAAACTCTCTGAAAATCATGTTTTTCACGATAGGTCCAAGCGTATTGATATTTGGTATCACCATCTACAGGATTGTGTGCAGAGGTAGATTATGTTGTTGCAGTACATTTCGACATAGGAACAAGATGTTGATATTTTGACAAAGGCCTTGTCAAGAGGGAAGTTTGCGTTCCCTAGTTGCAAGATAAGGGTGGTTGATAATCCCTTTCTTTCTGAAGGGCATGTTGAAAATGCAACAATAAAATCCTAGTTTGGCGTTGCCTTGGTCAAACTAGAGAAAATTCAAATTTCTATTTTAGAAGAAACTTTGGAGGTAATTAACTAAGGTGACATGGCACTTATCACTCAATTAACTCAATTAATTCGAGTTTGGGAAGTTTGAGTTCAGTTTAGTATGTTTGATTGCTAATTTTTAGCAATCTATATTAGTTAATTTGAGTTATTATTAGTCTAACTAGTTGTAACGGTTGGAACAACTAGTGGAGGTCAATTTTTGGAAGTGGAACTTCAACCACACTTAGTGATCCACTGGTTAACTGATCAGTGAACCCAAAATAATTGTTGCATGCTGAGAATTCGAGTTACCCAGTTGAGATGGAGATTCCAAGGCAATGTATTTTCATTTGTAGCATATTCCAATGTGCAGAGGTGGTGCATGTAGTTAGAGGAAGGACCCTAGGGAATGCACAATTCAATAGTGGGAAATTACTAAATAATAGGGGCGAATATCCTAAGGGACAATGCAAGGAAACAGGGGCTTTGAGGGCTTGAAAATTGGCTAAGTTTTGGCCAGAGTCAGTCAGTTAGGCAGAGGGATAGAATATACACTTGTAGGTTGTGCTCAAGCTTGAGAAAGCAAATGTATTTCATTTCTATTCTCTGATTAATGCAATAGAGGTAGTAAGGGGTTTTGAGCAGTTTCTTTCCCATAAATAAAGCTTTGTGCATGTGTGATCTTTCCTTTTGCATGTATATGATTCTTGTTCTAGATGGTGAATTCACTTCCATAGATCATTAGAGTAGCTTCAAGTCTTGTGATTTAGTAATTTTCATGAGTAGTATTGAATCTACACTTTAATCTATACAAAAATTAGCCCACCTGCAAGTATTAGCCCCTAAATTTTTCCTTGTTCTTGATCTTTTGTAGAGTCTAAGTCATCATCCTTTCATTCAAATTCTATATTTATTGGTTTTTCTCCTTTGGTAGGACTTCCTATTTGACAACATCTTTTAATACTCTAAATACCACATATCAAATATACACTATCTTCTTAGTTTCTCGAATTTAAAGCTTATGAAATTTTAGATCACATATATATATCCAATAAAGATACACTTAAATTTTCTTATTTACCTTACTACTATTCTCCTTTGGGACATGTACATAATCATCATAGCAACAACCAAATATGTTGAGATATTTATAAGATGGTTTCTTACTAGTTCATACCTCATGTGGAGTCTTATCATTTAATATTGACGAGAGTGGTCTATTAAACAGGTAGCACATAGTGTCCACTAACTCTTCCCATAATTCTTGTTTGAACCTAACACCGTCGAGAATGCTCGTTGCCCTATCCATCAACAACCTCTTCATCCTTTCTACAACGCCATTTTACTAAGGTGTGTATGGAGTAGTATTTTTCCTTGCTATACCACACTTCTTACATAATTCTTTAAATTAATTCCCAACCAATTCTCCACCATTATCTATCGTCGACACCTTAATTTTATTTTCTATGTGATTTTCAATAAGAGCCTTAAACTATATTAATTTTTTATTGGATGTCTTTCTCAGGTTATAAATCCATGTATTCCTTGTTCCAGGGGGGTAGCTCAATTGGTGATCGAAGTAATGTGGGTCCTTAGAAAACTCAGAGATCCAAGGTTCAAATCCCCTAGGTTGTTGTAAACACCCCACCTTGACCAGGGAAACTTTTTGGGGCTAATATTCGCAGGTGGGCTAATTTTACGCACTTTTTCCACAAAAAAGATTCGGCAATTTCCATTTTTTCTAAAAATGATTTGCCCCAATTTTATATTATAAAATTATTTTACCTTAAAAATCACCATAATTTTATATATACTAATATAAAATAATTATAAATATGAATATTTTTACAAAAATATCACCAAACATTTTACAATATGCAGATTAGAGACTAGTAAGATTCACCAAGGTTTCTGAAATCTAGGATAAAATTCCATCCTTAAAATTTTCCCTAACTTTAACCTCAGTGAAGTGTTCACTTGTTGACCCAACATCCCTTATGCAGTTAGAGAAGTAGGGTATTTGTGTGTGTGTGTGTGTGCGTGTGTTCTTTTCGAGTTCTAAAAAATCGATGTAGGTGCTACAAATGCACCTACCCTAGCGAGACATTTCTAGTGATGTAAAAGTTGGACCCTCAGACTTGAAATTAAGCTTCTTGGGCTCAATGCGCAAGTACACATGCTCTCCAACCTGAAATTCCTTAAATTCCCTGTGTTGATCTGCATAAATCTTCTGTCTGTCCTATGCTACCTTTATGTTTTGCTTGATAACATGCATTTCCTGTTCCATCTCTGCTAACATGTCTGGTCCTATCAACACCCCGTTCACTATATCACTTCAACTGATGGGGGTATTACAACTCCACCCATAGAGTGCCTCAAACAGACTCATCCTTAGTGACTCCTAATACCCATTGTTGTAAGCAAACTCTACGAGTGGAAGGTACACTTCCCACTTTCACCACTGATGCATACCATACATTCTTAACATGTCCTCCAAAATCCTATTGACCCTATCTGTCTATCGATATGTCTGCGGATGATAAGTTGCGCTGAAGGCCAATTGGCAACTCTGTACCCAGACTTGCAAATAACTCCTTCCAAAACTTGGAAGTGAACTTAGCATCTCTATCTGACACAGTCTTCTTAGAACACCATGCAACCTCACTATCTCCCTGATGAAAACCTATGCTACATCATTATCTAAATAAGTAGACTTCATTGGAATGAAGTGTGCTACCTTTTTCAACCTAACCACAACCATAATAGAATCATGATGTCTAGATGTCCTTAGCAAACCTATAATGAAATCCATGGAAATGACCTCCCATTTCCACTCTTGAATCAAAAATGGTTGTAGTAGACCACCTGGATGCTTACACTCTACTTTTACCTATTGACAATCCAAACATATAGCCACAAACTCTACCACTTCCTTCTTTATATTCAGTCAATATTAGAACTTCTTCACTATTGTCAATGTCTTCAGATATCCCGGATGACCTAAATATGGATTAACATGAAATTCTCTCAAGATAAACTTCTTGAGCTTATTGTTGTCTAGAACATAGATCTTGTCCCTAAATCTAACCAAACCATCAGCGGTGAGGTGATGGTCCACATCCTTGATTCATAACATACCACTTGTCCCTCCTGCATCAAGACTCCACCAAGTCCTCTCTTGCAAGCATATGTTCATACCACAAACTCTTTATCTGGGTCTGAAATCCTGAGAATTGGAGCATTTGCTAACAACTGCTCAAACATTGCTGCACATTCCTCTGTCCATTCAAATTTCTTTCCTTTCCTCTACAACAAGGTGATAGGATAGGTGATCCATGAGAAGTTCCTGATGAATCTCCTGTAGTAGCCTTCCAACCCCATGAATGAACTGATCTCATGCACATTCTTAAGAGTTTTCCATTCCATGATAGCTTCTTATATTTTCCAAATCCACTGCTATGCCTTTCTTGGAAACCATATGCCCCAACTAATGTACCTTTGTCTGAAAGAAATTTCATTTACGAAGCTTGGCATAAAATTGATGCTTTCTTAGCAATCTCAATACTGTTGCTAAGTGTTCAACATGATCTTCCTCATTCCTAGAATATATTGATATGTCATCAATGAATACAATAACAAACTTGTCCAAATAAGGACACAACACACTATTCATCAAGTACATGAAAGTTGTTGGAGCATTAGTCAAACCAAAAGGAACCACAAAAAACTCATAATTATTATACCTAGCCTGGAAAGTAGTCTTGCAGATGTCCTCTTCTTTAATGTGTACTTGATGGAATCCTGATCTCAAATCAATCTTCAAGAAGACTCCTGCTCCCTTCAACTGATTAAACAAGTCATCAATCCTTGGAAACAAATACCTATTATTGATTGTTACCTTGTTCAACTTCCTGTAATAAATGCACAGTCTAAGAGTGCCATCCTTCTTCTTCACAAATAATACCAATGCACCCCACGATGATACACTTGGCATAATGTATCCTTTGTCAAGCATTTACTTCAACTGCAACGTCAATTCCACTAACTTTGGAGTGCTCATCCTATATGGTGCCTTTGATGCTAGTGCTACCCCTGGTACCAACTCAATAGAAAAGTCCACTTCATTATGAGGTGACAACTATGAAATCTGTGTGGGAAACACATCTTGAAACTGCTGCAATTTTGGGTACCTCTTCAAAACTTCCGCATCTTCAACATCCTTACCTTTATCACTGGAAATATGCACTACAAATAACACACATCCTTTCTTTTGATTGCGCTTCGTCTACATAGTTGTAACCATTCTAACTAATGTTGCCTTCTTCTTACCCTCAAGATTCTCTATTCTCCATTGTCATTTAAGCACTTAAAAGCCTTGTCATAAAAATCTACTTTGATCCTATGAAGATACAACCAATCCATACCCAACAACATACTCTATGATCCCAACAGAAGTACATTCAAATGTACTAATGTAGGCATACCATTAAGCTCAAATGCACAAGCTCTTACCTAGTGATGAACTCTCTTCTTAGTACATGTATCCGACTGCACTAACCAAGACTTTGCATGCATAAGAGAAGTATGCACTTCCCTTATGATGTTGACTCTTTCACCCTGTGGAATGCTTATCTTGCCAAGATGGTACAAAATTTTATCATGCACATGGTAATCCAATTCCTCAACTTGGTTTCCTTGACACAAAGTTGCATATACATTTTTAAAGTCTTCATCTAAATCATACTGTTCAACATAGATCTCATGCATGATAGAATTATGCTTAAGAATAATTAAAGCACTAACAATTAGTCTAGAAAGCATGCCAACAACCTTGTTAAATATACCTTTCTTATACCTTATCACCAAGTGGAATTGCTGCAAGAATCCCATCCATCTGAAGTGCCTCACTTGTTGTAGCTTAGTTTGTGATTACAAGTATTGCAATGGTTGATGATCAATGTGAATGATAGTACCCTTTCCCATCAAACAATGTTTCCACTTTTTCACACTTTGTAACAATGCATACAGTTCCTTGTCATAAGTAGGATAGTTAATTACTGCACCATAAAAAGTTTCAGAAGGGTAACATATGGTCTCACCATGTTGCATCAAGACTGCTTCCATGACATTGTTATGAAACCATCTCACAAAAAGATAGAAAATATAGATAAATGCCTTAGAAATAAGATTCTTCGAGGGGGAAACCTCCTTTACATTACAAAAAAGAACAATTCTTTGATGATATAAATGACAAGACCTCCTTTCTATATATAGGAGTCTAAGGGGTCATAATATAATCAGAGCCAACATAACCATAATAATGTAAGGGCACAATAATAACAATAGTGGGCTTCTATGGGGCACAATAACAACAATATGGGGACTACATGGGCACAACAATATAATAAGGGGGTTGTACTAATAACAATAAGGGATTACATTAGTAGTATAGGGCCTAACATGCCCCTTTCCTTCAAAAAGTGTTGTACTCAATGCTTGAGTAGTTTTGTATGCTTCTGTATAAAATTATCATCCTTCCATGTGGAATCTTCAGTGGGTAAGTTATTCCACCTAATCAAATACTCTAAAATTGATCGATTTCGTAGCTATTGACTTCTCGGTTCTAGGACTACTTCAGGTTCCAATATGATTTTTCTTTCCTTGTCAAGTTCTGGAAATATTGTTTGAACTGGGATCTTTTGCAACTTTTGAATGAGTGGCCACACTTCTTTGTCCTTATTCCATTCATCCCTTGCTTCATTTATCCAATCTGGTTGGATAATAGAAATAGCACAAAACAATGCTTACACATCCTCATTCTTTCTTGAGAGTGCATTTGCAACAAATTTTTTCTTCCATTTTCTATAGATGATGTCAAAGTCATAACCCAACATATTTGTGACACATTTTTTCTGTTCTTCTAAAGACAATAGTTGTTTTAAAAAGCATTTAAGACTATCATGATTCATTTTTACCTTGAAGAGTCTTCCCATTCGGTAAGGTCGCCATTTTTTAAGTGCATGTAGTATTGCCAACATTTCCTTCTCATAAATAGCTTGCTTGAGATGTAGCAGTAAAAATACCCAATCACCTACATCAAAACATTTTCACTATGATGTTGATCTACCTGTTGTTTTGTTTGATTTTGCACCGAAGTGGCGTTATCCTTTAAAAGTTAGAGAACTTGTTGTTGATGCTTGATGTGATCTTTCACTGCTTGAACCTTTTTCTTCTTGATATGTCCTTTCTATCTTGAGAGTTTGGGGAGTGGTAATTTCTTCCAATGCTTTACAAGATATGGTCGGATTCATTTCTTGATGCTCGATGTTATCTTTCACTTCTTGAACATTTTTCTTCTTGATATGTCCTTCTATCTTGATAGTTTGAGGAGTGGTAATTTCGACCAATGAATTACAAAATATGGTTGGATTCATTTCTTCTTTCTCGATGTGATCTTTCACTTCTTGCACCTTTTTCTTCTTGATATGTCCTTCTATCTTGAGAGTTTGAGGAGTGGTAATGCTTGCCAATGCTTTACAAGATATGGCCTGATTCATTTCTTCTTTCTCTGGGGTGGGGTCTTGGCGTATATCCTCTTCTTTTGATGTTTCTTGATCCTTTTCTTCCTCGTCTTCATAATCTATGTAAAATAATTTCTTCTCAGCACACTTATGACCTTTAGTGCATTTGCTATCACAATTGTAACAAAGCCCTTTTTCTCCTTTTCCTTCCAATTGTTGTGGTGTAACCCTTGTAGGTTGTGGAAGGCTAGGAGAAACAACACTTCCATCTTTATAGTTGTGAAGGGTAGACTTCCTTGTTGCCATAATTTTACTTTCCAGTATGTAACAAAGCCCTTTTACTCTTTCCAATTGTTGTGGTATTGCTCTAAAGAAGGTGTTACTCTTTGTATCCTCATAATGTGCTATCATTTCCTCCGTGAAAATTGACCACGTAACAAGTTGTTTACGAGAACAAAGCCCTTTATACCATAAAAATTGATCCGGTTCTAAATATGAAGATGCAGTACATACCTTTTGTAACAGTGGTACACCATGTAGATCAAAATATTGCTCCATCTGAAGTATCCAATTTATCGTATCCTTGCCATCAAACTTCCTCATATCACCTTTTCTTGATTTTAGGAGCTCGATTTTGAAATGACTATAACTCTGTAATTTCGGTTCTTCTAGTTTTACAATTACGACTTACAGTAGCCCTATGCGTCCTCTTTCTAATGCCACCAGTCTGATCCAAATTGGATTCTCCAAGGAACAGTTATGCCAAATCTCCCATAGTGACCTGATTATAGACTAGTTCATTAGAGCGAACTTGTACAATGTGCCACGTGTCACTGTTTGGACCTTTGGCTCTAAAAAATATATAAAGAAGCTACAGTCCATCCTCTTTCTGTACCTTCTTACGAAACTTCAATCTGATGCTCAGAGAGAAAGTTATGACAATTTTCCCTAGGTCACCTGTTTGGAATGTAATTCAGGAGTTTGCAAAAAGACCAACTTCCTTAGATCATATCCACAAATATAGCGCAAAAAGCTTTAAAATTTGGATCCAAGGTTCCGTAATGTCGCAGAAAAATAGTTATAGCGAAAATGCCACAATGACCTATTTGGAGCAGCGAAACCCTAGAATCCAAAGCTTTGATACCAAATGTTATGAAATCAGCTCACAAAAAGATAGAAAAAATAGTTGAACAACTTAGAATTCAGCCTCTTCGAGGGGGAAACCTCCTTTACATTACACAAATGAATAATTCTTGGATTATACAAATGAAAAGATCTCCTTTCTATATATAGGAGTCTAAGGGGTCATAATATAATTAGACCGACATAACTATAATAATGTAAGGGCACAATAATAACAATAGTGGGCTTCTATGGGGCACAATAGTAACAATGTGGGCACTACATGGGTACATCAATATAATAAGGGGGTTGTACTAATAACAATAAGGGGTTTCCCTAGTAGTATAGGGGCCTAACAATTACCTTCACTTGTACCCTACACCTCACATTGTATCCATTATTGGCTAGTATTAGCAAGGTGCGGGATTGGAGAAGTAGGATGATCTTCCACACATGTTTCCAACAAAAACCCACCCATTTCATCATAACCATTGCTATATTGATCACCATTTCCCTTGTTTTTCTATGAATTCTCTAAGACGACACCTTTTCCCACTTGCACTAGAGTTGTAATCTAGGTACCCTATTTGTACATTATGTTATCAATGCTCTACATTGGTATCTTATCTAATATCGTATTGTCATAGCACCTGGTGCTTGATGGATGAACCCTCAATCCATTCCTCATTCCCTTAATGTTACCTCCAAGCACCTGACATGGGAGATCTTGATTCACAGAAGCTAGATTTCTACATATTGTTTTGATGGGGAGATGAATTAAATTTGACGAATTGGAGGAGAGGATTGAATCAAAGTAGGAGCCATGTTCATTGGCCTAATGGTTAATTGATTTACTAGAAAAGATTTGAACATGAGAGGGAATCAGACTTAGAAATTCAAGGAGGAGAAATTTGAGAATCTCTATAAGATTCTTCAGTCACCAAAAGGTTGAAATTTTGCTGAGGAAAGATCAATTTTGAAGCTTGGTGCACATTGAAATTATTATCTAAGAGTTCCTTAAACTAATAGTTGAATGAAACCTTCATTTAGCTATTTAGAGTATCTGAATAAGGGCCCAAAGTTTTGCCATATTTTTGGGGATGTGTCTTATGTTTCCCATATAGAGAAAGACTATATGACCTTGGCATCTTTGAAGAATCCTCCCAAAACCCACCAGCCTTGGATTACCTTTTGATGCACCACAAAAGTTGAGTTTGAGGAAATGGGGAGGTGAAGGAGACTAGGAAGTTGAGGAAGAGTATGGAATAGGAGGAGAAGTGGGGTGAATGGAGAAAATAGGAAAGTGAACATCCCAATTGCCAAGAATTTTATGTTATATGGAATTGCAATTGAGGTCTTCTTCCTTCCGTTTCTAGGTAAGGAAGGGGTCAATGGTGTTGCAATGAACTATCCTCCATATATAAGAAGGTAGAATTTCAATGGTTTTAAAGATGCACATATTTCTTCAGGAAAATTTTTGGGGCTAATATTCACAGGTGGTCTAAATTTCCATGCTTTTTCCAAATAAAAGATTCACCAAGTTCCATTTTTTATAAAAATTATTCACCCAAAAACTTAAGGTATACAATTATTTTATGTCAAAAATTGCCAAAAAATTATATAGACTATATAAAATTATTAGAATTTGAATCATTAGAGAAATTTTGAGGTCTAAAATGAGTCTCAAAACAAAAATGTACGACAGAAAATAACTTTATAAGAACCAGTAAGAATCAAGATATTGATGCAACCATGGGGGATGATTCACCATTTTTGGAGTAAAGAATTAAAAAGATTAAAAAAATAAAAAATCAACTCATATTTTCAACTTAACTCCCTACAAATTGACTCAAAATTTGTTTTGGAGCACTCATTGGATGCATAATTTAATTCCTCATCCAAGGAGTACCCATGTTGCATACTTTTGGTGGACCCTGCTACATGAAAAATGAGAAATAAATGAAAAATGTGATTGCAATCACATTTTTTCATGTGTTTCTCATTTGTCATGGAAAAATATCCATAAAAAATATGCAACATGGGTACTCCTTGTATGAGGAAAATTCTACATCCAACGAGTGCTTCGGCTTGAAATTTGAGTAAAATAGTACGGAGATAAGCTGAAAATACAAGTTGAAAAAATAGTTTGTCTTTTTTCCCTCTAAAATTTGATGATGTAATCTACTATTATTATATTATTTTCCCTATTATAATATTTCTTAGGAGGCCCATTTTAGACCTCAAAATTTCTCTAATGATTTTTACAAAAATGTCAGCCCTAGCCAGAAGATCACAACATGTAGTTGCTCCTCAGCGGACTCCTGCTGCCGAGGCCTTGGATCGATGGATCCTCCAGAGGATCGAGATCCCCTCCCAGATTGCCAACATGAAACTTAAGAAAGAACAAAAGCATTCGCCTCCCTCATCTCTGTTATGGGTCCGACCAAAAATCGACTTTCAATAACCACGTTTGTTAAAATATTGGAAGACATCCCTGAAATCTCCCTCCCCCCTGCTCTCCCTCGTAGAGAAGCCTTATCCCTAGCTCAACGTGGATTAGTTGGTTTGTTTACTGGGTTATAGCCCTCACCCAAGACAATCTGAAATGGGTTGA
>APFE031608376.1:2122-37226 GCA_000404065.3 Pinus taeda
GGGCAAAAGACGAGCATAGGTTCATGCTGGGGTTCTCTCATATCACTTTGCCTTTAAGTCAAGTCACCAAGGGAGGAGTGAAAAAAAGGTTCTTTTGGTCGAAAACCCAACAGTGAGCATTCTTCGAGTTGAATAATCACCTATGTTCTTCACCAATGCTCACATTACTAGACTTGCAACAACCATTTAAGATTGAGACAAATGCCTCCAACTATGTTATTGGTGCGGTTCTTACTCAACATGGCCATCCTGTGGCTTACCACAATGAGACACTTTTAGACACAGTACAAAAGTGCCCCACTTATGACAAAGAAATGTATTCCATTGTGTAGGTCTGCCGTCAATGGAAGGATTACATTCTAGGGAAGGAAACAGTCATCCACCCAGACCACAAACCTCTACATTTTATACAGACACAAGGGAAGTTGCAGAATTATCACCATTAGAAATGGTCCACCTATCTGCAATAGTTCCATTTGAACATTAAGTATAAGAAGGAAAACACCAATAATGTTGTTGATTGCCTCAACCAACCACCAGTCATGGTGCTAATCACTGTGCTTGACTCCAGTGGGCATGAGACATTAGGGTGGTCACATCTTTACAAGAGTGATCCAGAATGGGGAAACATATACCAGACACTCCTGGAAGTGAAAAAAGTTGGAAATTTTCACCTTCAGGATGCACTGTTATGCCACATGGGACACATATGTGTTCCTTCAAGTTAGTGTGCCAAGATTATTTTGGAGGTGCACTATAGTAGGGTCATTGGATATTTCATAGAAGAGAAAATAGTGGCAGTATTTCAAAAATATTTTTATTGGCCGAAACATTGTTAGGATGTTGGGAAGTACATTAGATCCTACACCGCATATGTCATTTCCAAACCAACCATCAAGAAGCAAGGCCTGTATACTCCTCTATCTACTCCTAGTCGGCCTTGGGAATATGTCTCCATGGATTATATGTCGTGCCTTCCTTCTACTAAGCATGGAAATGATGGTGTTTTCATTGTTGTCGATAGATTCTATAAGATGGCCATCTTAGCATCCTGTAAGAAGAGTATCACAGTAGAAGCCACTACTAAGCTCTTCTTTGAGTGAGTGTGGGTACACTTCAAGATCCAACAGTCCATTATCTCATATCGGGACAATAGATTCTTGAGTTCATTTTGGTAGAGCCTTTGGTCAATGTTGGATACAAAACTTACTAAGTCCACGACTTTCCATCCCAAAATTTAGGGCCAAATAGAGGTTGTCAACAGGATGATCATACACGTTCTGCGCATGTACAACTCGAATCATCCACATGCATGGGATGAAAGTCTCCCTTATATCCAACACATCTACCTCAAATTCTCTCCATAGCTCAATAGGCCACAACCCCTTTTAGGTAGGGTTGGAATTTTAGCCATTATGCCCCATTGATGTGGCCATACCATTTGCAGCCACTCAAGTAGATTTGTCTCGTGTCTAGTTCGAAGCTGAAAGGGCTAATAGATTCAATGAGCACATTAAACACATCCACCAACATGTCCATGATATATTGGACAAAGCCAATTCTAAGTAAAAGTAGTGCCATGATCAACATCAAGTGTTGCACAAGTCCCAGGTGGGTGATAAATTTTGGCTTCATTTGCAGAAGGAGCACCTTGTTGGACCCTAGGACAAGATTTACCCACACTAATATGGTCCATACACCATCACTAAGGTTGTTGGTGATAATTCCTTCGAGTGCAGCATCCCACCGTTCTTTGATCTTCACCCAATGTTCAATTTAGATCTCCTTCGACCATACTTTCCACCATTGTTGGACACATCTAACATTGGAGAACAACTCACACCAACAAAGCTCAACCCAAACTACATGGAACAGGCCACAATTAATTAGATCATGGACACACATATCAAGTACACTTAGCAATAGAGGATACAACTATATTGCGTTTTCAAAGTAGGCCAACTCCTTCACCAGGTCAAGTGGTTCACCAGTGATGATGTTCAATAGAAATTTCTTCACCTCATGGAGGCTCTACACACAATGGGGACCATTGCTTCCTAAGGGGGAAGGAATTATCTAGGTGGATATTGGTGGCCACCCTCCTATTCCACCTAGACCCCCCTAGTTAGTTTCATCTATATGCTAAATACTATTTTTGGCAGTTTTTCAGGTCTTGAACTTCTAGAGCTATTTTGAGGCCCTAAATGACGTTTTTTTGGCAAAATAAATTTAGTGATTTCTATGGCATTCACATCATAAGACGTATTTCTCAGAGAGTTATTTCAACGAGGTATCATACACGTCAAACAAAGATAATATGACCAATTTATGACCTCGAGAAGTTGGCTGCCTAACTAACCCTAACAGGGCCCATAAACTCTTGGTGTTACACCTCCTTGGGTTAGGGTTTTGGTTGCTTAGGGTTTTCTCTTATTATTCAATAATAAAAATTCCCTTGAGCCTCATTGTAACTTATTTCAAAGACATGTAGCCACCACATCTCTTCTCAAAGATAAGCTACCATCCCCTGAGCTATCTTATTTCCATTATGTTTGCAAGCATAGTTCAATATTTTTCTATTAATGAAATGAAGTGTTTTTATGCTACATCTTTGTGTTAATGATTATATCTGTAAGTTTTTGTATTCCTGTTTAAGTTCGAATCAGTGGTGCCAAAATGATCTGCTCTTTCCCTATTTTTCTTTACATGTCCCCAACGAGGTCAGGGTATAAGGAATTAGGGATCGATATGGTTGAACATATGCTAGCAAGTGTTAAGGAGATTATCCTAATATTGATCTAGGGACATATAGGGATAAAGTTAAGAGTTAGGTAGCAGATACATGCATTATTTGTTAATGGACACAATTGGGTAAGAGATACTACAAAGAGAAAAAAAATACACAAAAAGAATTTATGCTCTAAATGGGAATGATTATCAACACTATAGTTTGAATAAGAGACATCAATATGAAAAATATATGGAAACTGAGAACAGATAATAATTTCCTTTGACAAGGGAAAAAAAGAAGTGTAACATATGCTAACAAGTGTTTAGGAGAATATCCTAATATTGAGCTAGACACATACATGGATAAAGTTAAGAGCTGGGTAGAAGATACATCCATTATTTGTTAAATTGATGACAAGAGATCAATGTTTTAGGTCAATAAAAATTCAAGTCTGTCTTTTTTGCTGAAGAAAGCTATGCCTAATTGTCTTTATTATTGGAAACATAAGCCTTGTTGTATAGATATGTTTGCATGAAATTGAAAACATAAGGAACTTGAAAAGAAACAATCTCCAAAACATGAGCAGTTTGGTGCACCGTAGTTAGAATAACATGGTTGAGTGCAAAAGAAATATGCATGGACCAAGTAGAAAAAAAATTGCTTTGACAAAGGGAAAAAAATAGATTTCCATATCCTAAGGAGTATTTAAGAGAATGTGGAAATATTCTGCCTAGATATACATGAATAAAGTTAATAATTAAGCGCAATATACATCCATTTAAAAATGAAAGAAATTAGTGGGAATGAATCCCATAGGTTAATACACATCCAACTAGTATTTTTGTTTTTGAAAAAAACTTTCACTTTATAAATTGTTTTCAAATTGATTTCAACAAGAAAACAAGGTGTATTATATGCCGAAAAATTTTTGAGCACATTATGCAAATATCGAACCATTGATAAAAATAATTAAACTTAAGAAGTGAAGATCAAGTACATCCATTAAGAAATGAAAGTGATTAGAGGAACAAGATGCTTTTAATTCCAAGTATTCATCTTCAAGAAGCTTTGACTTCAAAAAATAGTTTGGAAAATAAAAGTCTTGGACATCATTATAATGGCAGAAGTGTCCTCAGACACATAATTTTATTAATCAGGAAAAAACAATTACATATTTATTTTGCAAGAGTTTACACCTGGACAACAAAACACTCTTGCAATGAGCTATTTATAAGCTAAAATGTTCTAACTACCTCTAATTATGGATCACTTATTAAATAACAAATATCCACTTACAATAAATGTTATTCTAACAACTTGCTAACAAATCTCCCAAAATAGAGCCTAAGATACAACACATTTGTAGAGTCATATCTTGTTACAACAATATACTAATTATAAATGTCTCCATTAAATAATTAAATATTCTAGAATAATAATTATTAATTTAATATCTTAAATTAATAGTTATTTTATTCCAAATTTATAACCAATGATAATATTTTATTTTTGGATCATCTAACATTCCCCCTATGATCCAAAGGTACATTACAACAGAGACCAAGTTCATCCTTGAAATAAGTAAATTCTATTCTACCAAGAGGTTTCGTGAAAATGTCAGAGATCTGATCTTCGGAAGGACAATAAACTGGCTTGAGGACATCTTTGGCAATGAGAGATCTGATATGATGATACTTGGTGTCCACATGCTTTGTCTTTAAATGAAAAACTGGGTTCTTGGCAAGTTTGATGGTTGACTGGCTGTCAATGAATAATGATGTAGCTTCTGCCTGAGAAATGCCCAAGTCCTGCAAAATTCTGTGCAACCAAACAATTTCACATGTTGCTCCCCATACTGAAATGTACTCTGCTTCTGCTGAAGAAGTAGCCACTGTAGCTTATTTCTTACAACCCCAAGATACTGCTGCTAACCCCATGTTCATTAAGTAACCTGATGTTGATGCTCAATCATCAATATTTCGAGCAAAGTCGGCATCTGAATATCCACCAAGTACAAAGTTTTTAGTATTTATGTAAAGAATACCAAAATCTTTTGTTCCTTGGATATATAAAAAAACTCTTTTGGTTGCATTCCAGTGGTTGCCTTGTGGTTCCTGCATAAAACGTGAAAGAATACTGACTGCATAAGATAGATCAGGGTGAGTATTTGCCAAATAAATCAAGCTGCCAATCAACTGTTTGTAAGCAGTATTGTCCACCTTTCCCCCCCTTCAAATTTTGAAAGTTTCAAGTTTTGCTCCATGGGGGTAAGAACGGGCTTGCAATATTGCATTCCAATTCATTGAAGAGCCTCTGCTGCATACTTACTCTGAGCAATGAAAATATGATGTGGACATTGGAAGACTTCAACTTGAAGATAGTAGTGAAGTAATCCCAAATCTGTCATCTTAAAACCTACATGTAACTCATTTTTCACATGTACAATATGATCATCATTGTTTCTAGTAATGATCAAATCATCTACATACATAACACGAAGCACGATATATTTTCCCTATTGTCGCACATAAAAATTATCATCAGATTCACTTCGTTGAAAACCAAATTTCCTAAGGTATTCATCCATTTTTGCATACCAAGCTCGGGGAGCTTGTTTTAACCCATATAAAGCCTTAATCAATTTACAGACTTTATGTTCTTGCCCTTCAATTTCAAAACCTAATGGTTGTGTCATATACACATCTTCGTATAAATCCCCATTGAGAAATGCACTTTTCACATCCATTTGATGAACTTTCCATCCTTTCTGAGTGGCCAATGCAAGTGTTAATCAGATGGTGTTCCATTTAGCTGTAGGAGTAAAAGTTTCCTCATAATCATTGCCTTCTAGATGTGAAAAACCTTTAGTGAAAATTCTTGCTTTATACTTTTCAAGTTCGCCCTTTTGGTTGTACTTAATTCTGTAAACCCATTTGCATCATATGGGTTTAACATTTTGAGGACAATCAACAAGTTTCCAAGTGTTGTTATCAATTACTACTCGATATTCATCAATCATAGCCTGTTGCCATTCTTTATGTCTTACTGCTTCTTTGTATGTGGAAGGTTCAGTAAAATCATGTGCTGTCAAGGAAAAATTTGCTTCACTTTTGTGTGACTTTCTTGTGCCTGTTTTATTATGCTCATCAGGCTTTATATCTTTCAAAAGTTGAACTACCCATTTTGGTAGTTGGTGCTCAGTTGTTTGAGATTATGAAAAGTCACCATCATTGTAAAGAGGATTAATATAAACTAATGTTCTTCGATTAGTTGGAGATTCTAGAGGTGGAGAATCATTGTCAAAAGAACTGCTGCTACTTGGAGATGTGGATGAACTGCTAGAAGATCCAGATGGTGTTGTTGAAGTAGATGGACTGGATGAGTCATCCTCAGAAGAAGAAAAGTCAAGTTCATACCAATTTGGTGAATTTGGTTGACTTTGCGTATTTCCTTTTCTTTTACTGCCATTAGTTTCTAACTTTTGAAGAAGACTTCCGATTTCTTCAGCACTCTTACTCTCTGTTTCATCAAAAATTACATCCTTGCTCACAATAATTTTTCCATTGGTCAAAATACGATACCCTTTCTTCTCATCAGAATAGCCAATCATTGTGCATTTCAAACTTCTTGAGTCAAGTTTAGTTCATTTTTCTTTCGAAACTAAGGTATAACACACTAATCCAAAAACTCTAAGATGTTTAACCTGAGGTTTGAAACCAAACTAGGCTTCATAAGGTGTGATTCCATCTAAAGAAGTAGTTGGAGACCTATTTCTTAAGTAGACAGCATGATCCAGGTGGATATTGGTGGCCACCTGCCAAGTCCACTTGGACCCCCACCATTGTTTCTCTCAGCATTTTCAGTTTCTTTAATTGTAGCACAAATTACTATTTTTAGCAGTTTTTCAGGTCCTAAACTTCCGAAGCCATTTTGAGGCCCTAAACGACATTTTTTGGGAAATCCAGGGGCAACATGGGGTCCAGGGGCAACATGGGGTCCATGGACCCATGTTGCCCTTCCCAAAGTGGTAGTGCTCAGATAGATCTTTCTAACGAGCTATTGTACGCATTAAACGAAGATCATATGCCAAAGTTACAACCCCAGGAAGTTGATGTACCAATTTACCCAAACAGGGCCCACAGTTTGGTGTTTCATCTTCTAGGGTTAGGTTTTGGAATGTTAAGGGTTTTCCATTGTTTCTCAACAATAAATATGCCTTCGAGCCTCATTATAACACAGTTCAGAGGCATGTAGCCATCACGTCTCTTCTCAAAGATAAGCTACCATCACCCTAGCTGGTTTATTTCCATTACTATTTGTAAGCATATTTCAGTATTTTATATTAATGAAATGAAGTATTATTTCCGCTGCAAATCTATGTTATGGTTACCTTTGCAATTTGTTGCATTCTTGTTTAAGTTCGAATCAGTGATATCAAAGCGGTCTGCTTTTTCTCTTTTTTTCTTTGCATGTCCCCAACGAGGTCGGGATATAACGAGTTAGGGCTTGAACTGGTCAAACCTTTGCAAGACCAGCCTCACAAATCCCAATGTCCCCCCATGGTAGATGAGAATAAAGGCAAGGGGGCAGGAGATCCTATCAAAATCTTGCTCGAAGAAGCCCTTGAGCGACAACAGAACGCGATGATGGACAACTTTGCCCAAATCCTTCAGCGGCTACCCAGAGGCGACGCATCAGCTTCCAGCAGCTACTCTGGAAATGCCACACCCTTTAAGGTACAAATTAATTTTGAAATACCCATATTCAAGCGTCGGATAGATGCAGATGTCATAGATAAATGGTTAAATATTCTAGAGGGTTACTTTTCTCTTCATGAACTTTCGAGTCAGGAAAAGATTGTTTTTGCTCTTCTCAAAGCAGCCCCCCACGTCAAGGACTAGTGGGAAACCTACTGCTAGCAGAAGGATGAAAGTACTGGCTCACTATTTTCAGCTACACCCACCTGGAATTCATTTTGGGATGCCATAAAGGAGCAGTACTACCCTGTCAAAAGCTATGAGGATGAATACATAAAGTGGACCACACTGTAGCAGGGAAGGGACCAAGACATGCTGGAGTTCACCAATCTTTTCCATACCTTCACACAAAGTTGGGTATCAAGGATTCAGAGCACATAGTGCGTCGACCACACTCTTTAGGGTATTGAAAGATCCAAGTGGATATTGGTAGGAATGATCCAAGTGGATATTGGTAGCCACCTGCCAAGTCCACTTGGACCCCAACCATTGTTTCTCTCAACATTTTCAGTTTCCTTAATTGTAGCACAACTTACTATTTTTAGTAGTTTTTCAGGTCTTGAACTTCCGGAGCCGTTTTGAGGCCCTAAACGACATTTTTTGGGAATTCTGGGGGCAACATGGGTCCATGGACCCATGTTTCCCTTCCCAAAGTGGTAGTGCTCAGATAGATCTTTCTAACGAGCTATTGTATGCATTAAACGAAGATCATATGCCAAAGTTACGACCCCAGGAAGTTGATGTACCAATCTACCTAAACAGGGCCCACAGTTTGGCATTTCATCTTCTAGGGTTATGCTTTGGAATGTTAAGGGTTTTCCATTGTTTCTCAACAATAAATAGGCGTTCGAGCCTCATTGTAACACAGTTCAGAGGCATGTAGCCACCATGTCTCTTCTCAAAGATAAGCTACCATCGCCCTAGCTGGTTTATTTCCATTACTGTTTGTAAGCATATTTCAATATTTTGTGTTAATGGAATGAAGTATTATTTCCGCTGCATATCTGTGTTATGGTTATCTCTGTAATTTGTTGCATTCCTGTTCAAGTTCATATCGTGGCTGTATGAATTGCTTCTACCCAATATGTTGGACTTAACCTTTCGAAAGTTAACATAGATGTTGTCATTCCTAACAAGGTGTGGTTCATTCTTTCTACTACTCCATTTTGTTGTGGAGTGTAAATATTTGTAAGATGTCTTCTTATGCCATTATCATTGCAATAAGTTTTGAATTCATTTGAAGTGAATTCTCCCCCGTGATCTCTCCTAAAAGTACCTATCTTTTCTTTGACTTCATTTTCAACAAGTTGTTGAAAAATTTTAAACTTTTCAAATGCTTCTAACTTTTGCTTTAAGAAATAAACCCAAGTCATTCTACTGAAATCATCAATGAATAGTAAGAAATATTTGCATCCACTAAATGAAGTTTGTAGTGGTCCACAAACATCACTATGAACTAGTTGTAGCTGCATGTTTGCACACGATGAACTTGTTGGAAAGATTTATCGACTTTGTTTTCCGTAAATGCAAGCTTCACATTTTGCATTTTCCTTTTTGAAAGAAGGAAGTCCTTTAACCATCCCTTTTTTGTGCAATTGAGAAAGACTATCAAAATTTAAATGTCCATATCTTACATGCCATAATCTTATAGGTGAAATTCCTATAGTCACTGCTCCTGCAAAATCAGAATGCCTTGGAATAAATGTCCCTTTCATCCTTAACAGTTTCCTATCTTCATAACCTTTCACCACAGTTTTCAAGCTCTGTTTGACTGAATTAATCTTAACGAGGCCATCTTCCATAATGACCTGATGTCCTGCTTGTCAAATCGTGACTAAAGACAACAATTTTTTCTTAAAGGTTGATACATACCATACATTTGAAATCATTTTTTCTCCAATGCCAGGGAGAAAAAATTTAACTACTACTTTTCCATAAGGAGTATGTTTTGTATCATCTACAAGAAAAATGGAATTAAGTAGGCAATCTTGAAAATGCCAAAAAAAATCACATCGACAACTCATGTGTTGAGTTTCCCCTGAATCCAAGATCCAGGCATGTTCATAATCACTTCTAAGATGAGATGAAAGTTGTAATGCCGACAAGGAAGTAAAAACATATTCTAAGTTATCATCATCTTGATCATTTGCAAATTGTGTTGAGTGCTGATGAAACTTGGGAATTTTATTAAGAGAAGTTCAACAATATTTAGCATAATATCCAACTTTAATACATCTTCGACACACAATTTGACTTAAGACTCTTTCTCTTCCTGAAGATTATCCTTCGCCTATGCTTTGACTTCTATTTTGAGGTTGTCCTCTACCTTGATTATTATTTCCTTGTCCTTGAAAATAGCCTCTTCCTTGATTGTTTCCTCTACCTTGAAAATTACTCCTACCTAAAATGTTGTCTTTATTAAAGTTTTTTCCTTTGCTTTGGCTTCGACCTCGACTTTGTACATTATGTGCTTCTTGATTTTGATTGAAATTCCCTCTGTCTCTATTTCTATAACTATCAGTCGATGATTTACTAGTGTTGGCCTCTGTGAAAAATACACCTTCACCAACTTTCTTTTTCTTCCCAAAGGTTTTATCACGTCGGGTCAACATTTCGCAGAGCTCATCAAAATTTAGTTTCTCTAACTTTCTAGTTAATTGTAGAGTCTCCAAAAAATGTGTGTAGGAAGAAGGAAGTCCCGCAGTTAAATTTGTGACCATAAAACTATCGTCTACTCCTGGAAACCCAACATTAATGATTTCCTGCCTAATATTCTTAAGTCTTGAGATATATTCAAGAACATCACCTCCTTCAATCATTTTTTTTTTTGCAACAATTTTAATTGTAGATCAACTTTCTTTGATTTAGACTGAGTATCAAAGAAGTCTTTAAAAGTTCTCAAAGCGGACCATAGATCTATAACATTTTCTATATGGACATACATTTCAACATTGACAGAAGATTTAATGAGAGCTAATGCTTTAGCATTCTTAACTTCCCATTTTGCTAGTGCAGTTGTATTTGTGGGTTTATTTGGCTTAATATCACCATCACATATACCCGGCCACAATTCATTATAAATGAGAATGCTTTCAATGAGGCATTGCCATGTTTTATAAGATTTTGTACATTCAAGTTTGTTGGAATCAAAAAACAAATTAATCAAATTTGACATTGTAGTGTTAAAGCTTTGCACCAAGAATCAAGCTAAAAAAAACAAGATAGGCAACACAACATGCAACACATGATGTAAAAATGATCTATTGGGGCTTGGCCTTGACCCTTGTATAGTCGTTGAAACAGGAGAAAAATGATTGAGCTTTGCATTTAGCTCTAGTCAATTTCTCAAATATTACAAGGTATCTTTCAAAATTTTACTTTTACAATGATGCTCTTGCAAAACCTGGTAAAAAAAATGTTACCCCCCCACCCCCCTCTCCCCAAAGTAAAATTACTTTGAGCTACAATTCCACACCTATCTCTCCAAAAACAAATTACAAATAAAATATCCTTATTACTCCAAAACATTTACTACCCTAAACATTTACAAATAACCCCTCACACCTTCTTTCTCCAAAAATATGATTTTACAAATAAGAGAAAATTCCTTATCTCTCCAAATTACAAACTATAAAAAAAACTTCATCTCTCCAAATTACAAACCATCCTGAAGTTCTTTTAAAACTCTCATTCACTTAAAAGGACTTTATGAAAGTCTCTAAAACTTGCATTTAAAAAAAACGGAGGTAATTCAATGCGTATCTCCCTTTTTTGAAATGTAAAAGCACACACTTAATAAAAAAAACCTTAGCACGCAACACCCAATATCTACGCACAACACAAAAATTTTAACCCATTCAGCCACTTATCTCCAAGCTATTTTCCTGATAGATTTTCAAGCTGGCAACGTCCACACTTTCGATTTCTACACGCTGGCTTGCTTACTGACTCACACTATCTCACTGGCTTCCACACTGCTTGTTGGCTGGCTCACGTTGGCTAGCTATGCTCATGCTAGTTGGCCATTGCTGGCTGGCTATGCTCATGCTGAAATCTTGCTGGCTGGCTGGCTCATGGTGGCAGGCTAGCTAGTTGGCTCAAGCTGGAATCTTACTGGCTGAGTTTCTCTGGTTCAAAAATGCCAGAATCTGTCTCATAAGATCAGGGTTATCTACGAGGTTGATCTCTACAACTGTACCCTTTTCAGCCACACAAATCTTGCAGTTATTTGTCAGCTAAATCAGATGTCCAACTAATGGCATTCTAAAGCAATTGTGTTCCCCAAGGTTTGGAGTTCAAATCTTGTTGGTGTGAAAGGTGAAGCTTTTGTCTCGACTTTCATTGATTTTGAGAAGCTGGCATAGCTATGGCGATGAGCAATGGAATATTGGGTGAAGATTTGGTTGTGTTCTATTATTTTTCTAGTGTGTAAGAGAGCGGGTTTTGAGATCTGTGTTTCTGCATTGGTAAAGTTAAACCAGAAAGAGTAATGGCTGAGGCAAATGCAGGGCTTCAAAAAACCAGAATTCATCACAGTTGAGATTTGCATTTTTGCATTGGTAAATGAAGAGAGCGGATTGAAACCACTGTTGCCAAGGATAAAGAGGTAAAATGATTGGTAGATAGAATGGTCAAGCTTGGGAACGAGGACACTAAATTAGGTAAGAGACACACAAGTTATTTTTCTTCGATGACATGATATTGTTTATAAAATTTTTACTGAATTTGCTTACCGTTTTGGCATTTCCTAGGGAAAAATAGCATGGGGATGATGGAACATGAATAGCAATGAAAGAAATCTTATAATAAAGCAAAAATTGATTTGTAGATTAAAAATCTAAAATCAATAAGTTTTTTTTTTTTTTTTTTTTTTAACACAAAACTCGAAAATTTCCATACCAATCATTTGTTCAATTTAATGGAGTTTTCCAAGAACTTGTAGAGATGGAATCTCCTCCTCACATCCACCACAGAATTACTGGAGCTCCGATACCACAATAATGGCAGAAGTGTCCTCAAACACGTAATTTTATTAATCAGGAAAAAACAATTACATATTGATTTTGCAAGAGTTTACACTCGAACAACAAAACACTCTTGCAATGAGCTATTTATAAGCTAAAATGTCCTAACTACCTCTAATTATGGATCACTTAATAGATAACAAGTATCCACTTACAATAAATGCTATTCAAACAACTTGCTAACAATCTGCTAAAATAGAGCCTAAAATATGACACATTTGTAGAGTTATATCTTGTTACAACAATATACTAATTCTAAATGTCTCCATTAAATAATTAAAAATTCTAGAATAATAATTATCAATTTAATATATTAAATTAATAATTATTTTATTCCAACTTTATAACCTATGATAATATTTTATTTTTGGATCATCTAACACATTAACATACAGACCCTTACTCTAATGTAAGAACTCATATATATAGCATTGAATAAAAGGAAACTTTCTTTAATAGTCTAGAATCAGAAAACATGTAAGATTTGTCTAGAAAAAAGCGCAAACCCTCCTCTGGAATTTTAATCCCTCCTGAAAGGATTTTTTTTAGGGGAATCTCACAAGCCCTTCAAGCTTTGTCCTACTCATCTTAGTCTTTTGCTTTCATGTTGAGAAAATGAAGTGTGATTTCCTTGATGCACATAGCCCAATCTGAGAAAAACTAAGAAATTGTTGAGAAGTGGATATGATGAAAATGAGCAATATTCACTTCGTACATTGATATCAAATTCTACACAACTCCTTTCCTTTTTTTGTACTTGATTCTAAATTTAGAAATGAGTTTGATCTACTTGAAATGAAATTACAGAAATCTCTGAAAGTTTTCTTGATTCTAGGTTTTGAGGTTGTCTGTGTCTCTCTAGTAATCTATGGCACTATTTTTTAGATTTTGTTGCATTGACTTAGGTTTTGGATCTTTTAATGGTTTTCATCCTTACACATTGAATTCCTCTATAAAATTTATTGCCATGTCCCATACTAAGAGACAATGTTCAATGTTCCTTTTGATGCATTCTTTGATTTCTTTTTCCTCAAACTGTCATTGACTCAAAGAAGCAAAAAATAGTCTTTTATCCATTTGGAGGCTTTTGAGACGTTGTTAGGATGGAACTATTTTTCCCATTTAATAATTTATGTGAATTTTTCTTTGACGTACTTGTGATTTTCCACCAAAGATTCTATTCTCTTGTCAAGATCCATATTTTGTTGAAAAAATCTGCAAATTTTTCCCATTTCTTTATATAACATAGCCTGGTCTTTCCTTAATATTTCACTAGTCACTATTACTTGTGCCTTAAAAATCTCCAGACTATTCTCTAATTCATGAATTTAAATTGATTGAAACTTAACAGTTTTAATTTATTCCTTCATTGTTGTCGTCATGCTTAGAATGTTGTTATCACATTGTACCCTCAATATTCAAATATGTTGTGCATGTGAATTTTCGATTAGCTGCATATTTGTGGAGTGTTTAAGTGTTGATTCATTAAAAAAAAAAATGGTATCCATTATGCAAGTTCTATCTTTCAATGATGAGGCCACCTACAAGCATTGTGGAATGGTTCTGCCAAATTTCTTCACTGAAAGCTTTTCTTTTCTCAATTTCACTTTCCATATGTTTTATCTTTTGCAAACTTTTATTGTAGGCGACAGAAAGTTTGCCAATGTGGTGTTTGTTGTAACTAACAAAGTCTCCTAGATCCTAGGAGGATTCTTTAGCTTTTTCCTCAATATTTCTTGTTGCTTTCCAACTAAATTCTAAAATGATTTTGAAAATATCAAGCTTTCTTTTCTTCATTCTTCTGACAACTAACATGGTTTGAGAATTAAAGTAATACCTAGTGAGGGTGGAACAGTTGCACGAAAAGTTGCACTTTAGTGACATGTTTAAATAAAAAACACTCGAGATTTATTTTCGTATAAATTGGAGTCATCAATGTGTCATTAGAAGTTTGTGGAATAGATATATGGCTACTTTGTTCTTGCTGCTAAAGAAACTCTTTTTCTCTGCTAGGAAAAGTAGTCAATGTTGACACATGGGTCCTCGTAATTTTCTCTTCTTTCTTTATGTCAATCTGCATATATTCGAGTTCCTCATTGATTTTCTATGACTTTGTATGTGCCTTGGTGGTGTCATCTAGGTTGTTAATAATAATGACATTGTTTCTAGAGGAACTTTGTTTTTGTGTTGGATTTTATTTGTTTGGTCTCTCCTTTCCCTAACTTTTGTGCTCCTTTGAGCCCATTCGTCTATTTCGATATCTGAATCTTTTTCTTTATGAGCGTCTACCTTTTTTGTGCTTGTCTCCAGAGCTATAAAAAAAGGATCATTTTCAAGTTGGGTTTCTTCCATTTTTGCAAAGGAGGAAAATGACATTGAAATAATTCCATTGAAATTGTATTTTAGAATCTTAATGGATTTGATCTCTTCAATTACAATAATTTTATGAAGACTCTTCTGGTTAAGGAATTCTTCATAAAGTGTTTGTATAAATTCTTACATTTTACTTCTATACTCCATATACAATAGCTTCCCTCTTCCAAAAAATGGTGAAAATTATCAATTAATGAAAATTTTATCAAAGAGAGGTTGCGGGTGTGCGTATGTTTTGATGTAGTTGACAACACTATAATGGTTATTGATGATTCCCCAAGGCTCATATTGATGAAGGGGCAATGAATAAAAGCAAACATGTTTGAGTTCTTCATCCTCCTTAAATGCATGTCCTCAGTCCTTGAGGAAAAAATTTCCAAAGTTAATTGGGAAGTTTGGCCAAATTTTCTTGTGAAGTTTGCTCAATTTCCAAGCTTGTCCATTCAAGGAAGTTTGATTGGATACCTCTCTTAAAGCTAGCTTCTCTGGAATATATCTAAGACGAATATGAGGGCCAACTTCACTTCCATAGACTCCAATATATGTGAATAATTCTTCCACGAACTAGTCTCTTATTTAATGTAAGGACTCTTTAAGGACATCACTAATCATGGGAGGGTTTTCTACAAACAAAATCTGATGGAAAGGGTTCATCACATAATAAAAAATGTCATAAAAGTGAAATTTGAAGTTACTTTCTGACAAGGTAGGGGAACAATTCTAAATAGGGAGTTCTTGCTTAGTTGGGTAATTCCATTTCATCAGAGGAAACAAAACATAAGCAATTATAATATCAATAATGTAGGTTGACATGCAAGAGATTTAATCATATCTTAGATGAGACAAAATGGAAAACATAAGGGCATCTGTTAAATTTTGAGAAAGAATTTTGGCCCAAATAAATTTGTTTAAATCATTGACTAGGTTGTGCATTAAAGCAATCCATTACAATTTGCAATGCTCAGGGTATTTCTCTCCATATAGACGAGAAAACAGTTTGAAGAGGAGCCTAACAGATCTTTTAAAAATGGCGACTGGATATTATTTTGATGCCCTAAGTTTGAAGCCTTCTCTATCTTCTCATAACAATTTTTTCACAATTTTGTGATAATTCCCTTCACACTTCATGAACAGTGCGTTGTTGAAGTTATCGAGAAATTAGGTGTTCAAGAAGACTTTGGGGGGGGACTAATCTTGTAAATTTTTGAAAGTAATTGAAAATTCTAAGAGAATATAACATTATTGTTGCAATCTAGCATACTATGGGTAGGAAAATCCATATGTCACAGGGCCCATGCAACCATGCCGCAATAAGGAAAAAAATTGGCTCTAGCAACAACTTTTTGCAGTTATGTACCTCTAATTTTTTCAAACTAAGTGTTTTTATCCTGAGTTGGAGTTTTAAAATTTAACCAGCTTCTATTCTAGAAGAAATTATAAATTTATTCCCACTTCATCATAGCTGCCATTTTTGTTTTGAAGGTGGTGTAAGAGATGAGAGCTTTGTTGACATTACAGACTTCTAGGTCAAGACTTTCTACTCCCTTTAGGCATTCCTTGATATATTTTAGGGCATACTTTGACATCATAGATTTACCTTTATTTCCCATGTTGTGTCTTGCAAATGAACAAAAAGATGCGATTTCTATGAGATATATCAAATTTATTGGTGCAATTATGTATGGTAATGAATGTTTACCAGAAATCAGAAGGGTTGTAATGAATTTGAACTTGATAATTTCTAATGAGGGAGTTTAAGAAAACCACTGTAAACAGGGTGTGAAGAAGAGAGTGCAACATATAGAGCACAAAGAAGGAAAGTTGTTAAATTTAGTGGAAATTATTGGAATTTCCAACAATAACTTCACATTAAATGTGTTACTTATTCATTCAAGTGAAAATACATTTCAACTACTTGTGTATGAAAATTAAGGTGAGGTTGCATAGTGGGAGTTGGGAGAATGTTTATTTTTTCAAATAACGGGTTGTTATTTCAGAGTTTGTTTTAGAAATAAAAGTAGAGAAACTTGAATGATAATTATGGGTGGGACATATAACAAAATATAATGTATTTTATTGCTATTCGGAGAGCAAGGAAGATGGGTAGTCCGAAGCTGCAATATTGTTAAATTGGACTTTAACTGAATAGTGACTCTGATGTCAGCCTTCAACATGGTCAAGGTATGATGGAGGTCGGTAGTCAGGGGTGTTAGCGTGCAGAACAACAAAGTTCATTTTTTTGGGTGTGTCATCCCATGCCAGTATAGTTGGGAGTCAAAATGTCAAGGAGTTGTGAATTATTTTTATGAAATAGAAAGGCCTAACCTCTAACCTAGGAAAGGGGTTGCCACTTAGGTTGTTATAAATTGCGATGGTCTTCATATCATGTATATTGCAATAGAGAGCATGGCCTCAACACACAACATAGTCAGGCTAAGATGGAAGTCGAGAGTCGGGAGGTTAGGAAAAGAGGGAAGTTGGTAATCGGGACGTCGAGACAGAAGATTGATCTTTCAATCTATTGTGAAGTGTGTCCTGACCCCAGTTAAGATGGTTGTCGGAAGGTTTGGAACGTCAGTGGCGTTTTATGAAATAGAAAGGTCTCACCCCCAACCTCCGACCTCCAACTAACTTCTATTTTTATTTTTTAATTTTTGTTTTATATTTGCAATTTTTTTGTTTCTTTTTTTAGTTTTTATGTTGCAATTTTTTTTAGAAGTTCTAAACAATTACTATTTATTCTGGATTTTTTTCCATATTTTTAGAAGTTCAAAAAAAATAAATCCTTAGGGTTTAGTTTTATTTATAGGTTTTAATAATAATGATAAATATAATACTAATGATAATAATTATATTATTATATAGTAAATATATTAATGATAATAATAACAGTGATAAATATATAAAGAAATTATAAGAAAAATATTTAAATTATAATAATTAAAATATTTAATATATTAGTGTTATAGAAAGAATGTTATCATAATAATAATAATAATTTTGAATAAAATTAGTAATAATTAATCTAATTTAAATGATGAAAAGAATTATAATATTAATTAATAATGTTAATAATAAACAAATTAATGGTTTGTAGATTTTTGTGGTGGGGTTTTTGAGAAACTGAATTCGGATATTCCACAGTCTTCATCTTTAATTCATCGATGTTTCGAGTCTAGACCAAGACTCGTTATCAGGATTGATTTACAAAGAAGTGAATCGTGAGCAATAAATATGGTATAGGTGAGTTGTCAAGTTGGTAAGCCAACCATCTGAATAAACGAATTCATGATCAAAATAATAGTTAATATATTAACTAAATACTATTTATTATAGGAATACCAATGAATATATTTCTAAATTTCATTTTTTTTTGTAAGTGTAGGTGGTGCCTTCCTTTTCTATTTATATTATCCAATAATACCAGATACATCATTTTGGTGGCCTCAACCTGCTGCAAAGGGAAACCAAGTCTGTTGGCCACCTGAGTTTGTTATAAGCATTGCAAAAATAAAATTTCACTAATCTTTCCATCCTGGTTACATGCACTAAGCAATTAAAAATAGTTAACAAACTAAGAGATGCCATAAAAACAACTGAAAAAAAAAAGATTTGTTGCTAAAAGTAGAACGAACATTGAAGGATTATTCCTTACAATCATCAGTAAACAAATCAGCATTGGCAGGGGTTGCCATGGGTTTTGTCGGAGCTTGAGTCATCTGAGCCATCTGAGCCAACCTCTGTTGGATCTCATCCAACTTGTTATCCTACATAATCATAATCACCTGCATATTCTTCATTTCCTTTTTGAGGTTTGGCATCCCTTGGGCAATTTCGGCCACTTCCCTTGCCACCTACTCCAACACCTTCGCAAGGAATCATTTTAAAACCTAGTAGACATGAAGGTGTTGGAAATAATACTGAGAGGGGGTGTGAATCAGTATTATCAAGAAAATAATAATTTTTTAATTTCCATATTAAGATTCATATATGCTACTTCAGTTAAGGAAAACGACGTGTATATGCAACTGTGTGTAATGCAACAAGCGCATATTCAATAAACTTATGATTTAGTTAGTTGATCCTTAATGAGTGCATCAGAACATTATTAACCATATGAATAGTAAACAGGAGTAGTAAAATAGAATAGATCATCACACACATGAACACCATGATGTAAGGTGGAAACCCAATGTGGGTGAAAACCACCTGCTGCAAGTTGTCTCAATCTTCTTTTTAATAAGAAACTTCTTTTACAATAGTTCTGTACTGGTGCAATCTTATACCAGTACACAAGCTTCTACCTGCAGAAGGCTACAACCTTCTCTCTTTCTCCAGACTCTTCTGGAAGGGAGCTACAAGCCCCTTAGCTCTTGTACTAGCCAATCCATTTTCTAGTACGTAGGTGCCAGCCTGCTGAAATGATCCAACCTTTATTCGTTTTCCAGCCGCTAATGGAAGGGAGCTATCACCCCCTTAGCTCTTATACTAGTTGATGTACTAGTATGTAGGTAGCAACCTACAATAGGCTACAACCTTCTCTTTCTTCTTCCAGGTACCACATTTCATACATTTTCAAACTGGATACTCCTGAAGCACAATATCATAATCTGAAGGCCACGTTTCATCCAATTTTCATACTAGACCCATCAATATCATTGAAGCACACAATCAATCAACACTAGCATCATCAATCTTTGTATCACCCAATATTGAATCATTGAAACCCTGCCAACAAATTACAGTCACCATAACACAGGGCAGAACACATAACCTGCAACAACATTCAGATCTAACAATATCATCAAAAATCATGCATTAGAGTGCATACGCTAGTTGGAAGTGCCGAACTAGCGTGTATATGCAACATCACCAAAGCGAACCAGCGTATATGTCATTAATTACTTATTCATAACTTCGTTGCACTTCTTGACTTCAGACATACCCAAATCATTACATATACAAAGATAATACATATGTTAGCAACCATATCTAGTTCATCAAATCACATAAAGATAAGTCATTCTAATCCTAATCCATTATAGATCTCATCCATCAACACTGAAGCTAAACATAATCAACCAATCAGAATATGCAGAATACTAACACCAGTAAACAGTCATCAGAACTCATCAACAACTAGAAACACTTGTAACTTCAAACATCATAGCTCATATGGTATACGCTACTTAGATATATCTAACATGCATATGTACGCACTTCTATCATAGTCAACCAACGTATACATCTATAAATATTCATTCATGAGTTGCAGCTATTTCAAAATTAAGTTATACCCAGATTAGAACATTACATGCATCAGTATACAGATCTAGAATAAACATGATCAAACCATATAGAGATTATTTATTCGAAGCCATTAGATCTCGATCTATCCTTAGATCTTGTTCTCCATCAACCACTGAGATTCCTCATTAGCTCAGATCAAGAAAAGCATCATGAACCCATAACCTGCATACTAGATCTCATACTTCATCGGATTTCAAGACTTTCTCAATACTTTTTCCTAATGATCTTCTTCTCCTTTTATAGTCTTAGGACTTACTCAATACCATGGTCCAAAACCATTGAGAACCAATACTAGGGACCCAATACCTGGGTTCAACACTTCGGACGCAATACCAAGGACCAAAACCATAGGTCTAAATACCACAGACCCAACAATAAGCTTTCCCACATGTACGCACTTTTCCGTGCATGAGAGTGCGTGTATAGACGACTTTTGATCAGCAATCCTACGTGTATACGTGCCTTTGTATATAGTGAACCTGCGTATATAACCTGCGTGTATACCCTACCTTGAATATAGCGAACCTGCGTATATACACAACTTGGTACATAGTGAACCTGTGTATAACATGCATATGTACATGACTTGGTATATAGTGAACCTCCGTATATACTCTTCTTTCTTCATTCTTTGTAGTCTGATCATCAACTCTTTGCTACTGACCTACTGCACTATGATCTATGATCTGTGTGAGTTGCCATCAAGGACAACACTTGTATCATAATGCCAACAATCTCCCCCTTTGGACTTGATAGCAACAACACCAAATCACTCTCCCCCTTTGACATCAAGGGCAAAGGGCGAACCAAGATATTCTCTTTCCTTGATAAACATTGCACTGTCCATACTCCCCCTGAGTACCTACTGAAATCTCTGAATGAGCTCCCCCTTTGTACCAATCTGACCATGCTCCCTCTGAGTACATGCTAACGTCTCTGCTCTGTTGAAGTGTGTTGTTCATGCTCCCCCTGACTGTAAGCAAGGTCTACAAAAAGATGTTCTATAAGAAGAACATGACTCTATCATAAATTACCTTCCTATCACTAAGGACTCATACATCCATCCATCTCCCAACCCAGTGGGGATATACCAATATTGACTCATCCACCAAACCAAGTGGGGGTATGCCAGATACCAAATGTTTATACATTACTGAACTATTACATCATCCTTCCCATGCATAGTGGGGTACAAATTACATCATATGATCAAAAGGGATTCATGAAATGACTACAATAGATAGAGACAAACTATTACATCATGAGTCTTGGTATGACCTTTACATGACATTTATAACAGAGACCAAACATCTAAATAAAATCATGATAGTCATCAGCAACTATCATACATAATGTATGATCTGTTCCATAGTCATTTGATAACATCATCTAGACCAGCAACAAGGTATGTCTGCATCAACTCATCCTTTTGAACAGAATTCTACATATGACATACAAAATCATTCACATTATATCATATGTGAAAAACACCATAGCCATATCATCAACATCAAGATCTGCATGATCCAAGTATCATCACATGGGAACATCTGCATGAATCAACATATGTAAGTATCAACCTATCATCATATAGGTAAGAACTTATCATCATCATGTCCCCAACAATGCAACTTTGAGTAAACATTCATGTATCCAGCACTATGTATCTTGAGCTCAAGATCATTTCTCAAGATTTCTTGATATCATCAACAACAACAATCCTTATCCATATGAGTGCCAAGAACTATAGGAGTCCTGCATCATAACTATACTATATGATCTTTATGCATATGACGACAACATATGAGTGACTCGTCATCAAGTAATGAAGATGTGAATTCAAGCTTTGTACTTCTCCTTATCCTTATTAAGATCACCACGTAAGCACTATTATATGCATTATCAGAGAATCATCCACAATTCTAATCTCAACACCAACTATGTAACCCCAAGAATCATATGATATTTTGTCATGGACAACTCATAACCATATCATAGCAAGATGTATCATTTAGCCATATAAGCATCATCATAAAGGACTACTAACCACAATGCCAACAATGCATTATTAAAAGCATATGCTCCCCCTGAACCTATGCCATCTTGTTTATTGTCAGATCTGATCATGAATATATCAGCAAGAAGTATCAAGGCATTATCATCATCACGTTAGGATCAAAACACTTCTAAACATCTTACGAGTATCAAGAAATTTCCACACATCATTAGCAGATTGTAACCATTATCAAACAGAGAAAATAATGGACTGACTCATATTAGACCCCTTTTCCTGAGTCTGTCTCATTGCTTTTCCTCAAACTAACATATATGCGACTGTGCAATGCCTAACTCGCGTATATACGCGACTTCCCTTTATGAAGCTTGCGTATGAGATTTAGGACACTAAAGTTTTACACTTTCAGTTCCCCCTGAGTCTGTTATGTCTATATATTGTGCTCTGCCACATCTTTCTGACTGTACTTCCTTCTTCTTCCATATCTTCAAGTGTGATGATGTCTTCTCCTTTTGGTATGGTGCCCGTACTTTGTTCTTGCATTCCTTTGATGTATTTCCAAGCTTGTTACATGCATAACACCTTACATGTTTCATATTCCTTTTGTAGAAATCAACAACTTTGTGACCAAACATATTGCAAGCAAACCAATATCCCTTAAAGTACCTGGGACGTGCTAATCGTTTTGTGTGATGGTCGTGAACCATCCTTCTTCTGCATCTAGCTGCAACATGTCCGTGATTATGACATACATAACATTCAACATTATACATCGGAGGAGTAAAAGATTTTCTTTGAAGAATTTCTTTCCTTGGCTGTTGATGGGGTTGTCTTCTCATCTCCTTGTTGATTATTTTAGATTTCTCATTAGAGTTCCTTGCCTCTCCTTGTGAGCTAGATTCATTTTCAATAGATTCATAAAAACCAAGACCAGTTTGATAGCAGGAGCTTTGACTACTAAGAATATCATCAAGATCTTAGTATTATCTTGAAATCGTAAGAGCTTATCCTTTTTCTTCTAATTTATCTTTTAGATTATTTACCTCAACCTCATGTTGCTCTTCCTTTTCAAGGAATACTACTTCTTCAAGTTTTCTTTAGCTTTTCTTCCTTTCTTCCAATTGATGTCTTAGTTCAAGAAACTTCATTTTATTGCTTTTAAAGAGCTTTGAGTAGTTCTTTATTCTGCTGTTTTTATTCATCAAGGATCTTCCCTTTCAGCAAAGGATCGAGCTCAAGACTTTCATAGTAACTGGATCTATCTCTGAGTTTCTTGATTGTTGGCTCCTTTCATTGGACTTCATTTCTTAATGATGTCAATTTCATCTTGCAGCTTTTGACATTGATCTCCTTGTCCTTGAATAACTTCCTTACCTTGTTTCCTTCCTCTAGTTGAGCTTTTAGTTTGGTAGCTTCTTCTTTGAAGGCACATTCCCTTTTGTTTAATAGATCTTGTTGATCTCTAATTTTGTCTGTAAGCCTTTTAAATTCTGCCTCTATTTGACATCTTTCTTTCTCACCCATAAGAGTAATTTCAGTTGTTTCGCTATCACTTTCATCATCTTCAAATGGATGGATAAATGTATCACCAAAGTATAACAAACGCATACCTGCTAGATATTTTTCTTGTGATTCTGAATCTAAGTTCTTCTTCCACATATTCCCCAAACGATTCTCCCACTATCATAGCTCTTCTGAGATGTATTCTTCTTCTTAAGTGATTTCTTCTTAAGCTTCTTTCCCATTGATCTAGGGATCTCCTTCAAGCGATCAAGCTTCTACCAAAGGACCTACTCTGATACCAATTATTGGAAATAATACTGAGAGGAGGGGTGAATCAGTATTATCAAGTCAATAATAACTTTTACATTTCCATATTAAGATTCATATACGCTACTTCAGTTAAGGAAAACCACATGTATATGCAACTGTGTGTAATGTAACAAGCGTATATCCAGTAAACTTATGAGTAAGTTAGTTGATCCTTAATGAGTGCATCAGAGCATTATTAACTATATGAATAGTAAACATGAGTAGTAAAATAGAACAGATCATCACACACAAGAAGCACACATGAACACCATGATGTAAGGTGGAAACCCAATGTGGGTGAAAACCACCTGCTACAAGTCATCTCAATCTTCTTTTTAATAAGAATCTTATTTTACAATAGTTCTGTACTGGTGCAATCTTATACCAGTACACAGGCTACTACTTGCAAAAGGCTACAACCTTCTCTCGTTCTCCAGACTCTTCTCGAAGGGAGATACAACCACCTTAGCTCTTGTAATAGCTAATCCATTTACTAGTACATAGGTGCCAGACTGCTAAAATGCTCCAACCTTTACTTGTTTTCCAGCCACTACTGGAAGGGAGATATCAGCCCCTTAGCTCTTGTACTAGCTGATGTACTAGTATGTAGGTGCCAACCTACAGAAGGCTACAACCTTCTCTTTCTTCTTCCAAGTACCACGTTTCATACATTTTCAAACTGGATACTCCTGAAGCACAATACCATAATCTGAAGGCCACATTTCATCCAATTTTCATACTAGACCCATCAATATCATTGAAGCACACAATCAATCAACACTAGCATTATCAATCTCTGAATCACCCAATACTGAATCACTGAAACCCTGTCAACAAACTGCAGTCACCATAACACACGGCAGAACATAGAACTCTACAACAGCATTCAGATCTAACAGTATCATCAAAAATCATGCATCAGAGAGCATACGCTACTTGGAAGTGCCGAACCAGCGTGTATATGCAACTTCACCAAAGCGAACCAGCATATATGTCATTAATTACTTATTCATAACTTCGCTGCACTTCCTGACTTCAGACATACCCGGATCATTACATATACAAAGATAATACATATGCTAGAAACTAGATCTAGTTCATTAGATCACATAAAGATGATTCATTATGATCCTGATCCATTATAGATATTATCCATCAACACTGAAGCTAAACATAATCAACCAATCTGAATATGCAGAATATTGACACCAGTAAACAGTCATCAAAACTCATCAACAACCATAAACACTTGTAACTTCAATCATCATAGCTCATATGGTATACGCTACTTAGATATATATAACCTGCGTATGTATGCGCTTCTATCATAGTCAACCAGCGTATACATCTATAAATATTCATTCATGAGTTGCAACTATTTCAGATTTAAGTTATACCCAGATCAGAACATTACATGCGTGAGTATACAGATCTAGAATAAACATGATCAAACCATATAGATATGATTCATTCGAAGCCATTAGATCCCGATCTATCCTTAGATCTTGTTCTCCATCGACCGCTGAGATTCCTCCTTAGCTCAGATCAAGCAAAGCATCATGAACCCATAACCTGCATGCTAGATCTCATACTTCATCAGATTTCAAGACTTTCTCAATACTTTTTCCTAATGATCTTTTTCTCCTTTTATAGTCTTAGGCCTTACTCAATACCACGGTCCTAAACCATTGAGAACCAATACTAGGGACCCAATACCTAGGTTCAACACTTCAGACGCAATAACAAGGACCAAAACCATAGGTCTAAATACCATGGAACCAACAATAATCTTTTCCACATCTACGCGCTTTTCTATGCATGAAAGTGCGTGCATACGCGACTTTTGATCAGTAATCCCGTGTGTATATGCGCCTTTGTATATAGTGAACCTGCGTATATAACCTGCTTGTATACCCTACTTGTTATATAGTGAACATGCGTATATATGTGACTTGGTACATAGTGAACTTATGTATAACCTACATATGTACGCGACTTGCTATATAGTGAACCTACGTATATACTCTTCTTTCTTCATTCTTTGTAGTCCGATCATCAACTTTTTGCTACTGACCTGCTGCACTATGATATGTCATCTGTGTGAGTTGCCATCAAGGACAACACTTGTATCATAATGCCAACATAAGGGCTTGCCGATAGAGCATCATCTGTCCATGAGTGTTGCCAGGACCTTGTATTATTTCTCCCCACTCTTCTATCTTAGGGTCTGACTATTATTCCATCATGTTTTCCTCCATTTCTTGTATTAGCTAGCAGAGGTATTCATCCATCCCCTCTCTGTAGGCTCTCCTAGCTTCCTGAACTGCAGTCAACATGGATCTCCTTCCCCTGCATTGGCTAGCAGGCATTGCGGTTGACAAGACAACTATATTCTCCTAGCTTGGACGTCCTCTGCCTCCACGCCCCCTTTCGTAGCCCAGGCGTGCCATCTTTCCTTTTATTGTTTCCTGTTTACAATTTTCATTCACAAAAGTTAGATTTTGAAGATTTAAGAACTTGCCCTCCTCTTTAACTTTCTTGGCTCTTATCCCACCTCCCCTGCTCCAGTCACCTTCTTTTGTCTGGGAATTCTAGTGATCATCTTCTCTCAGATGAAGAAAGGTAAGAAGGCCTTCCGTCATACTAGCCAATGCCTGAGCCAGGTGTAGGGTTTTCATGTCTTCCCTTTCTACCTACCTCATATCCTTCATCGTGGGGTGAGAGGCCTGATCCTCATTGTTTCTCCCAAACTATCTTCTGGGCAACACTTCCCACATCCTTCTAGTTCCATTCTTTGCTTAAACCCCATCTCTTCTACAAAATGCATGGCAAACTAAAAGGAAACCCCACGATTACTCTCTTCTTCCCTAAAGGCATCCAATATTCCTCTTTCATCCATCATACTATTCAAGACAAAGAAAAAACCAAAAGAAGGTGCAGAGATGACACACCTGAAATCGCAATTTCCTGTCGAGGCTCCCACCAGTTGTGTAGCTCCTTGCTCCTCTTCCTCTTGACGTGGCTTACCTATCCTTCTCCACTTCGCCACCTTCAAATAATTCAACCCACTAGTCCCACTTTCTATCCCATTACCGCCGCCAATTCTGCGTCTCTCTCTCATCCCACTCTTTCCACTCCATTTTCTTAAAATTCACGCTGACATGCAGTATGCTACCATGGCATGATGGGTGTTGCTACAAGGCAGAAAGGATCCCTCTGTCTTACTGCACTCATGATTTTTCCTGCTACGCTCATCTGTTTTCCTCCACACCCCGATCGGGAGCCATCTGTATCTTTGTCTGTAGGTATGTTCTTCATTATGATCCTGAGTTAGTATCATTTTAAGAAGTTATAATTTTGGCTTCTCTAAATAAGTCATCCAGATACTGTCCAATTTCCCCCCTTGTTCCTGGCTTCCCCAATTTGTGGAAAATTTGCTTCTCTGTTGCCTTCTCTTCTTACATGCTTAATGATCATGTACTCAAATCTCTTTAAGATAATTTCCAGCTCTTGGATCGGGCTAACCATCCTCCAACATTGGGTAACTTTGTCCCATGAGGTCCCATTAATAAGCTTTTTAATTATGTGTGTGACCATTTCGGAATCTCCTTCCACTTCCAGGTTGTTGTAGCCATTCCTGATTGATATCTTCAGTCCTTGATATACTGCCATCAATTTGTCTTCATTTTTGCTCATTATGCCATCGTTATCAGAGTAAATCCATTTTGTTCTGCCTTGGTCGTCTTGAAAGAGTCTGTCGATCCCTGCTGGACCCCGGTTACCTTTAGATGCTCCATCAAAGTTTAACTTTATAAATCCTACTGAGGGTCGAGAGAAATGCATGGGGCTATTGCATCCTATATTGGGTTGTTTCCACATTTGTGGAGCAACCATTCCTTGTTGTATATTCAGCTTTCTTAGAATTTGGTCTTCTTCTAGCATCATTTCCTAGTCCTCTGTGCTCTAATTTTATGCTAATATTGTCTCTTGAATATGAATCAACGTTTTTCCCCAGATTTGCTCTTTAGATATCTCTTTATTTTGAAAAATTCTCCTTTTTTTTTCTTTCCAGATCATCCACATATTCATGCCTATTGCTAAAATCTAGGCTCGCCTAACCACTGGGTTTGTGAATTGGCCTCGTCCCCATTGTTTAATTGTTTCCTTGATGTTCTGTTGATCTTTGTGAGTCCTTCGAAATAGTCTCCTTACTTCTTCCCATTGCTGGTGTGCTCCACTACATGAACTCAGGAGATGTTCATGCATTTCCTGATCTTGTTTGCAAAGACAGCATCTTGGGGGACCTTGAATCCCGCACTTTTGAAGTTAGTCCCAGGTCAGGATGTGACCTTTACATACTAGTCATAGGAAGTGGGTCATTTTTGGCCACTAGTTGCTCCTCTAGATTTGTTTCTAGATACTTGCCATATCATCTTGTTCTCTCTGAGTGGAGAGACAATATGCTTCTTTAATCATGAAGTTTCCCTTCATTGTGTAGCCCCATCTCAATATGTCTGGTCCTGTTCTTATAGGTATTTTCCTTGTTTTCATTTCTTTTATATATATTTCTCTTTGCTCTCTCTCAACATGTCCATTCCATTCTTCCAAATTTTTCTAGGTTCTCCACGATTCTTCTTGGCACCCTTCCTTCCAGAAATCCCTTACAGAGTTCATCCCTTACTCTTTTTCCTTTTGACATATGTCACTTAAAGCTTGTAACCCATTCAAATTTCTCTTTCCTACCAGGCTTCTTCCCAGAACTTGGCTGAACTTCCATTTTTGATTTCCCATTTAGTTATTATCTCCCTATTTTGGCTGGCCAAATTCCATATTGTAGAACCTTTCGGGGTGTCCCTTATTCTTAATATTTCCTCGATACTTGTTGGCATATTATATATTTTTGTCCATATTCTTTTCCATAGGTCATGTCCTCCCTTCATCCAACGCCACCAAAGTTTAGCTCCCATTACTTGGTTCGAGTAGGGATCTCTGAGACCTAATCCTCCATCCATTTTACTTTTCACCAATCCCTTCCAGGATACCAGTGCCCATTTTCTTTGTTCCCTTGGTCCTCCCCAAATGAATTTTTAAAAATATCCACCATCTTGGCACAGGCATCTTTTGGGGCAGCCCTTGCCGAGAGTTGATAGATCGGAATCGATTATAGGACTGCCTTGACCAATACTACTCGAATTGCTATATTCAGTGTTTTGAAGGACCAGTTGGCTAGTTTCCTTGAAATTTTCTCAATGGTTTGTTGCCAATTCATCATTCTTAGCAAATTCAAATCTAATGGAGTGCCTAGATATTTTGTGGGTAGTTCTCCTGAGCGAAAACCTAGAGTTCTAGTTAAAATATTGCTAACGTTTCCTGTTGTATTGAAAAATAGGTACAAGATTTTTCCTTATTAATTTACGTACCAGAAGCTTCCATGAAGAGTTCTAGTGTCTCTTTTATTCTTCTAGCTTCTGTGAGAGACACAACAAAAAACAACATGATATCATCAACAAATTGCTGGTGAGTGATTGGTATGTTACTGCCCCATATCTGAATTCCTGTAATCTTCCTTTCCCTTAATTCTTTTTTGATGTATCTTCCTAAACCTTCTGCTGTAACGATGAACAGGAAGGGGGATAGTGGATCTCCCTGTCGAAGTCCTCTAGAGGCCTTAAAAGTTTCAGAAGGAGCTCTGTTCACAAGGATGGAGAAGTTGGGTGAGGAGATCATGGCGAAGACCCATTTGATCCATTGATTGCAAAAACCAAAGGCCCTTAAAACCGCTTTCAAATAATCCCAATGCAAGCGGTCATAAGCTTTGGAGAGGTCCAATTTAATCATCATACTAGCTTCCTTTTTAGTTTTCATAGAATGCACTACTTCCTGAGAGACCACCAGACCATCTAGGATTTGACAACCTTCCACAAAACATGTTTGTTCAGGGGAGATAATACTAGAGAGAATAGGCTTAAGTCTTTTAGCCATTAGTGTAGCTATAATTTTATATATAACATTACATAGAGCAATAGGTCTAAAGCCCTCGGGCTTTTTAGAATTAGCATCTTTAGGAAAAAGGGATAAGAGAGTTGAGTTTAAGCCTGTACTTACCTTCTGATTTCTTCTTGATTCTTCCACCACGTCTAGGATATCTTGGCCCAAAAATTTCCATCTTGCTTGGTAGAATTCCACAGTAAACCCATCAGGACCAGGGGCTTTATTCTTCTTCATCCCTTTCACAATTTCTTCTACCTCTTCCAGAGTAGTTTCCCTCATCAGGGCTAGATTTTGATCCCTTGTGATCATGCTTGGAATCTCATTGCATATTCTCTCAGTGGCTCCTCGTCGATCAACCTCAGATTTCGTAAGGAGTTCTTTGAAGTGGTTTACCAGAATTTGTTCCATTTCCTCATGTTGTGTTACTCGTAGTCCTTCTTCATCTTTTATGGAGAAGATTCTATTTCTCTGTCTTCACTAGATCATTTCCTGATGGAAGAATTTTGTATTCCTTTCCCCTTCTCGTAGCGAGTTCACTCTAGATTTTTGTCTCCATAGATTCTCTTCTTGTTTCCTTCTTTGTTCCATCTCCCCTATCAGAATCCCTTCTTCTCTGGCTAACTCCTCACGTCTACCTGCAATTATTATTTCTTGTTGGATCTTCTTCATCTTCTGATCTAGAAGTTGTTGTTCCTTAAAGATGTTTCCAAATTCCTCTTTGTTCCATTTTTTGATGTTTCCTTTTAGTTCCTTTAATTTTAGCCGGAAGGTATCCATCCTGTTTCTTCCCCTTTGGTGACTTTGCTTCCACCATTCTTCTACTTTCATCATAAAATTTTGATCCCTGAGCTAGAAGGCTTCGAACCTAAAAGGCTTTTTCTTGGGGCTGGTTTTGATGTCAAGTTCTATTTTGATCGGCCAGTGGTCCGATCCCATTCTCGGTAGAATCATTGCTTCAATGAAAATGTATCAATTTATAATCTGTTCTGACAGTAGAAATCTATCTAGTTTATAGGTGATTTGATGTCTACCTCCCCTCCTGTTGTTCCATGTGTAGATCCCGTTTGTTGTCAGAATATCTACCAACCTTTGTTCTGTGATCATATCTCCAAAGGCTTCCATATCTACATCTATTCTTCTAAGGCCTCCCATTTTCTCATTTAGGGATGTGATCATGTTGAAATCTCATCCTACAATCCATGGAGAGACTGGAAACATGGAACGTATAATTTCCAGGTTCTGAAGAAAATTCCTACATTCGATCAGTATGTGAGGACTATATACATTGGACAAAAGCACCCATTACTAGGATCCTATATCCCTGAATCTTCCTTAAAGAATTCAAGGTAGACTGATCCAGACTTCAAATTGAACCTCCTCTAGGTTCCAGAGGATTGCCACACCTCCCGCACTACCTATAGCATCTTGATCAATTATCTCATAATGTGGCTTGAAGTTTCTCATAACATTTTTTAGTTTTTGTTCTTGAATTTTTGTTTCTTGAACTAGCATTATATTGGGTTTATATTTTTTGAGTCTCTCTTTCATATATCTTTGCTTCCCCTTACTATTCAGCCCTCGGATATTCCTGGTTGTGATGATCATTTCAGCAATTTTAGCGGTTGTTGGAATAACTCTGACAATGGAACCACTCTTCCTGAGTTTACTAGCATCTCTCCAACCATTTAGATGGTCTCTCTAATAGGTCTTCTTCCTCTTTTCCTTTGTCCTTCCCCTATAGTACCTACTTCCTTGCTTTGTCCTCCTTGCATCCCAAGTTGTTCTGGCTGATTTGATATTATTATCCCTTGTTTATCTTTGTATCTTTGGAACATGTCTTTATATAGTTGTTTCTGGTCTTCAGGTATGAATCTTTCATCCAAATGCCCATTCCTACAGGAGTCTCTTCATAACCTGTTCCTCTTCTCCTTTTTTGTCCTATTGTGGGTCTATCTCCATTTGGTTCCGTTCTTGAGGTCGATCTATATTATCTCCCTCCTTTTCTATCTCCATATTGTTTGACAACTTATTCTTTCCTTTGTTTTCATTTTTAGGCTCCTCTGTTTCATTTTCACCATCCTCACCCACCCCTTCCATTTCTTCTTCTTGTAATACTTCAAACTAGTTCTTACTTTTCTGAGTACCTTCTGGAGAGAGTGAGTTTTGTTTAGTTTTCTCTCTTTGGGGTTTTCTTTTCCTTAGTACTTCTGTAAACCCTTCATTGTCTCCTCCGCTTTTTGTTCCCTCTTGTTCAATATTCTCCTTTCTTCCCCCCAAATCTGTTGGTGTTTCATTAGCATTCATCGGGAAAGATTTATACAGATGGCCATATTCATGGCACCATTTGCATCTAAATGGAATGTGTTCATAATCAACTGGTTGTTGCCATACCTCATCATGGTATTCCACTTTGATATAATTCGAAAGCGGTTCTGTGATGTTCATGTAGACACAAATCCTGGCATATGATGTATATCTACCACTTTTCGTAGCTTTTTCCACCTTGACAAAGGTCCCGATTGAATTCCCAATCCCTTCTAGAATCTTTGGATCCCATAACTCTATTGGAAGCCCAAATAGTCTAACCCATATTGGTGATGCTATCATTTTTCTTTGTTTTGATTATAGCATTCTTCCCATTGCCTCATGAAAAGGCCTGCATTATTGAAGACGTATGGTCCCTCCTCAAAGATCCTCTCCTTATCTTCCAGATTTGTAAATATTACCATGAAGAATCCCTTTGCCCCTAGTTTTATATCAATATGTCCCTTGGGCTTCCATCTCTGTTGTATCCATTTGGTCAGGTCTTTCTCAGACGACCATGTGCCTACAAACTTACAAATGAGAGCATGGACTTTCATATATCCTCTATACTCCTCAAGTTTATAGTTTGGAATAACAAACCTGGGTCTTTTTATTGCTCACGATAGAAATTTGTTCCCCGTCCTTGCTTTCCATATTGCCCCCATGACTGGCGTGCCCTTGCTACGTCTCCCTGAGCCGCCACTCAATCCATGCGAGCTTGTTTCTCCTACTACTACACTCTTATAGAAGGGGATCCCCCCCCCGCTCGGTTCTGTCATCTCTTTATCATTCCTATCTACTATCGGGGTTTCTTCCTTCAATCGACCTGACATGGCTTGGTCTAAACTTCTGCAGGTGGGTTCAAGTTCCCCTGCACCCTACCCAGGTGCAGGTCCACTAGAGGCCACCCGATCCAAAACCCTAACCCTAATCTTTTGTCTTGATATTTGGCTTCAGCGCTTCCAAAATATTCTTTTTAAATTTCAATTTTCAATTTTAATTAAATTCTAATTTAATGATAATAATAAAATATAGAAGTAAAGAAATATGATAAATAATAATGATAATTTTTTTTCTTTTATCAATGATAAGATATTTTTAAATTTTAATTCAATTTTAATTTAAATAAAATAAATATAATAATAATAAGATAAGAGTGGGAGGGATCCTCCATAGCCCTGAGGAACATTTGGAGAACAAATATGCATGGGATTGGGAGTGACCACCAATAACAAGGTGGAGCTCATCACCTTCTGGAAAGGCTTGGGTCTCGCTATCACTCTCGAAATAAAGAGAATAAACATAGTTGGTGACTCCATGTTGGTCATAATAATAATCTCAAAATGTTCACTCCATGGACAACAATTCACCCATCGTCAAACAAATTAATTATCAAATGGAAAAATTTGAGCAACACTGCTTACACCATGTTCTACGACACTTGAACTTGGCTGTCGACGAAATGGAAAATCATGGGGTCCTTTTTGGAGTAGGGAGATATGAGTTGAATGGGAGAAACGATGGCTAGCTTTCAATCCCATAAATTAATGTGGGTCAAAGTGGTCATAATTATTGCCATGGCTCCCGAAGTCGAAGGGACGACATAGAGGAGAGATCACAGAGGGATATATAGGTGGAGTCTACTTGGGACACATGGCAATCGCCTAGATGTCTAGGAAAATACATCATATGGTTGCAAGTGGATATCAAAGTGAAGTTTGGAGGATGTGAGAATCTCATCGTTTCAGAGAATTTTTAGGACCAGGAACAGAAAGAGAATTAATGGCGAGGAGGAATCCCGCTGAAAATTTCTTGAGGACATGGTTAACCAGATCCCTGGGACAAAATGGTTATTCCAAGGGACTGTGACTTGAGGATCTCCATGGGATAATGACATGAGTAGCGGAGTTTTGTGTGACATGAGAGCGTGGTTTATACAAGGCACCACCGCCCTTTGTTATGACTCCTGTAGTTAAAGGCTTCATGAGTAGTAGTGGTCATAGCAGCCAGGAATGGTTGAGCACATAAATGAGTACATCGGGAGGTCATGGTGGGAACCCTTCCAAGGAGGAGCTGGTGCACTTGAAGCAGGCTGCCAAATTTCTGTTTAAGCTAATTATGGAGAGACTCGACCTCATCACCCATTGCATGGAACTATTGTAAAAGGACTAACCCACTAATGTCGAGAGAATCAAAGAAAAATTGGAGGTTCTAGGGGCAACCTTGGAGTGAAAAATTGTGAACATGGAAACAAGCCTCCTCTCCACCAATTCGGAGTTGGTTAGTGACAACATATTTGTCAAGGTCAATGAGATAATTGCAGGACTCCCAAAGGAGGTTGTGGCCCAACTTCAGAGAGATGGAGGAGTTGGCGACGTTGGTGCAGGACCAAGCAGCCGAGGCAACACCGTTGGTGAGGACAAGGGGAAGCTCAACTTAGGATAATGTTTACTTATGATTTGTCAATGTATTTTGTTATTAGGACCGTATTTCTAGATCTATGAAAGATTTCAATTTATTTTAATCGTATATAAGGCTAGCATGAGAAAAAAAATAGCTTCAAGGCCATACTAGGACATGGAAACATATGTCATGTATGAAGAAAGTTTTGTTAATATGATGTGAAATGGTTCTGGCCGTGAATTCTAGATTTTGAATACAAAGTATCCCTTTTGAGACTATAGTAGGACATGGAAACATATGCTATGTATGAAGAAAGTTTTGTTAATGATGTAAGATGGCTCTCGCCATGAATTCCATATATTGAATACAAAGTATCCATTATGTT
>APFE031608376.1:37570-79446 GCA_000404065.3 Pinus taeda
ATAATAATAATAAACAAAAATAGTGTAATAATAATAATAATAATAATAATAACAACTCACGGTAAACAAAAATAGTGTATATTTCAATCACATTTACCAATATAGTTGTGGATGTGATTGATTGATATACTAATGGCGTATACCAACCACATTTATTTAAAAAAATGTGTTTGTGATAATATACCAACCACATTTCTTTAAAAAGATGTGGTTGTGATAATATGATGTTACTTGCTATGGAATTGAATTTAGTGAGAAATTATAATTTTTAATTGATCAAGCATATTGATGATGATACTATTGGCATATACCAACCACATTTATTTAAATAAATGTGGTTGTGATAGTATGATATTAGTTGTTATGGAATTGAATTTGCTGAGACAATATAATCGCTGAAGTTTTGTTAATATGATGTATAAATATAATTGTGCTAGTATAACGTTAGTTGCTATTAGAATTGAATTTAGTTTAAATTTAAATAAATACAATTGTGCTAGTATAATGTTAGTTGCTATAGAATTGAATTTAGTGAATTTAGTGAGAGACTATAATTTTTAATGTGTGAAGCATATGGATGAAGATTATCAAATTCCCACTTTATTTGTTGTAAAATGTCAACTTTGAAATAGAAATACATTCACCATAATAATTTACGGTAATTTTAAAATAAAAGGGAAGGAAAATATCCCACCCTCTTCAGCCAAGGAAAACCATCTAGCCCTCGTCAAATTTTCTTATCAGAGGGTGAGGAGAACTCAAGTTCTGTGCCCGGGGCCGGGTCGGCTGACAACGGCCTCCACAGAGTCCAAAATCTGTAGACAGCGACCGATAAATAAATTTTGTTCCAAATAAAGTGGCACGAAATCATGAATTGGAGCAATTCTAAGGGTTCTATGTCTATATGGGGTTTCATGTCTAAGAATCCTCGAAGCAATACGTCTCCGGATTTCTTATTCCACTAAGGCCAAACTTTCTGTGGATACTGGGATTAAGAAATGGGGACATATTGCTGGACTATTCCAGATTGTTTTAACGAATCCCAGAATCAATGGAATTTTATCCATGCAGCTAATGATCATTTCATGGAGGAAATCTGTGACTCCGATTCTTATTTAAGCTCTGAGAACTGCAACTCTCATTCTGTCAGAGTTAACAAGTCGGTACAGTGCCAATTATTTTTTGCAGATGATGCCCAATCCACAACCAGCGATTCCAGTTATGTCGAGAATTGGAACGCAGGATTCGAGGAAGAGGAAGGAGATGACGGATTGATGAGTTATATGAATTATCTGCAGAATGCCTCCGATGATGACCTCGGACTCCCTCCCAATGTGAAAGAGGATCAAACGCAACCAGGACTCTGTGTGGATGACCACCTCGTTCAGCCGATGAATTTGGACTTCGACTTCGACGTGGATTTGAATGAAGAAAAAGATAAGATTCGTGAAGATGATTCGCTATTTTGGTTGTCTTTTTTGAGAAACTGATTAATATTTGGTTGCCAATCCAGTAGCAGGCATATTGCTAGGTTTTGTAGATTCAAGATCACTTGTATTCGAGTTGAATCTGCATGTATTTCAGAAATTTTTTGTAAATTTTTTGAAATGTAAAATACAGCGTGTTATTTTTTATTGTTTAAATTGTATTTTTAAATGCTAAATAAATAGAGTGTATACTCTACTAAATATAAATTTTAAGTAAGCTTGGGTATCAAAATTGTGGGTTGGTCTAGTCTGTAGCGTAGAAAACTGACACATTGTCTTTTTATTGTTTTGTGGGTTTTTTGAACTTTGAAGCCCATCCTCATGGCGGCGTTTTGTCATTTTACGGTGTGGACTGTCAATATATCAACAGACAGGTGTTCATGAATTTTCCAAATTCTACATTCATTGCTATGTTTTTCTTCTAATTTTGTAGAAAAATTGAGGTTTCCCTATGCCTGCGTTTGAAATAACTTTCTCTACAGTTTTTATGTTAAACTTAAATCCAATTAATGTTTTATAGTTATTGGTATCTTCTTTCTTCAAATTTTAAAGGGAAAATTGAAAAAACGTGTGTAATTGATATGACGACCGACTCTAATCACCCTCATATTCTTTTATTTTTTTATCATATTAATATATAATAATACTCTTCTTTTAACTCCACGACAATTTTGTCTTGGTATTAAACCAACTCCCGAATTGATATGACTGCTGCTATCATGTTATCACACTGTTTATATTTTTAAAACCATGCGTAAAAAAACAAAAGAAAATCGACTTTCAATGCGCTTACTATTTTTACTTTGACCGTTCTCAATGTGATATTCAAAAAGTGAGTGTTGCGAAATCGGACAATACGTTTACCCTACCTACGCACCTCAATTTTGGGAAAAAAGCTCATGTTTTTTCTTCGCTTTTAATCTAATTATTTTATATTAATACATCATTGCAACGTTACTGCCTTATGGAAAATAGGATTCACAACGGTCCCTAAAAGGCGGGGATTATTCTTTCAAATACTGTGTCAATTTTTCAAAATCGCTAATTTAAGTATTTCAGTTCGGTTTTAGTTAGTTTAGTTCAGTGCAGTCTCACTATAATTATTTATGTCTCTCACTTCAATTTTAGTTAGTCTAGTTTAATTTAGTCTCACTATAGTCATTTATTACTGGTGTCTCCAATGTAATCTTATTTAACTCATTCATAATAGTGAAAAGGGCAATCCTCTACTCCATGTTTATTTTCAATTCTTGTCATGGTATTAGAGTGTAGGATGCATAAGACTTCATAAGTGCAACAGAGGGAAGAACCATCAATTTCATAAGACTCCAAACAGAGTAGCATCTCAATTTTTTTGTAGCAAGAGTCATCAAAAGATACCAAGGAGAAAGTGCGAAAGCAGCTTGAATTCTGCACTTGTGAAGATGAGGAAGTGTGTCGATTGTGCATTCGTCAAGAGAGCCCAGTCTGTCAGTTTCACACCCCAACAAAAAAGAAAGTGCGCAAAAGTGTGCAATCTTATGAAATTGTTGAATTTTTAAAATTGACGTACCTTGTCAATTAAACAAGTGCGCAAAACTGCATAGAAAAATCGATCGGAGTCGCGCAAAATTTGAAGAGCATTTTAAAAAAGAACTTTTTTTGAACCTTAAGTCATATTTGTAAGAAGGTCAAACGAGCATGAAGTTTTGCGCGAAGGTCAAGCGAGTGAATCTGTGGAGGTTAATGACTCGTTTGTTTGTGGAAGCCAAGAAGCACAGGTGTTTTTATTGCAGTTAGTTGCGATGTCTACAATTTGTTTTGGTTGTTGAGTTGTAGTGAGCTAGCACTAAACAAATGGGAAAAGCCAAAAAAGGCTTAAAAAAGTTGAAGCAACAACATGACATGATGGATTTTATTTATTTATTTATTTATTTTATTTTTTCTTATGATGAGAAGCAACAACTAGAATGAATGAAGCAAAGACAGCCAAGGAAGTCTACAAAACCCTTAAGAGGAGTTTTCGTGTAGCAAGGAGTAATCCGATTGAAGATTAAGAATTTGATCAATCCCACTGTGCTTAGCCACAAGTGAATGATGAGTGAAGAATTTATAGAAGAGAAGGAGAACATAGTTGCTTGTGAACCCCACTGTCCAAAGTCACAAGTCGATGAAAATTTGGTGATTTCAACAACAAAGCTTGCTCATGAAAATTTGATGAATCCAACAACACAACTTGCTAATGAAAATTTGATGAGTCCAACAACAGAGCTTGCTGATGAAAATTTGATGAATCCAACAACACAACTTGCTGAGGAAAATTTGATGAATCCAACAACTGAGTTTGTTGATCAAGATTTAATGAATCCAACAAAAGATCTTGCTTATGAAATTTTGGTGAAACAACAACAGAACTTTATAATGAAATTTTGGTGATTCCGGCAACAGAGCTTACTGACAATAGTGAATTTGCTATTGAAGTAGTCAATGCTATGGTGAATCCAACAATTAATATTGTTGATGTAAATTTTAACAAAAAATGATTAGCTAATGATGAATGGTTGCAGGTGATGCAACAAAAACATCATATTGACATGATGTTTGGTGAGATAATCCCACTTGAATTTGAAAACCAAGTGGAAGTTAACTTGTCTGTAACAATACATGTTAATACAAAAGTGGAAGAGACAAGGACAAAGAAAAATACAGAGACAGAGATAGAGATATAGATAGAGATATAGGTAGAGGCAAAGAAGGAATCCCATAAAGAGAAGACAGAGACAAATGAAAAAGAAAATAAGGAAGCACCATAGGAAAAAGATCTCATTGTAGGGCAGAAGGAACAAAACCAATGTGGTTCAACAAATATTTTTTATTTTTACATTAATTTCAAATGTGTAGGTACACCAAATGATTATGAAGAAGAATCAAATTTACTTGAAGCATGGCTTGCAATGCCATGTTTAGATGAGGTATGCATAGAAGTTGTAGCAATGAACCTTGACGATAGCTTGGATGATGAACAAGTTAATGAAACTTTTAGGTATTGGAGTCCTGAAAAGATGAAATTGTATTAAGGCCTTATGATGCAACACATTAATGATTGAAAGAAAACTACATAACATAATATGTGGCAGCAGTCCACACACATGCTGATTTTTTAAGAAGTCCAAGACATGCTTAAACAATCTCGAACTATAGAAGACATGCACCACCAAATGAAGAAACTAAGGTTTGAAGGATGCAATAAGAAGAAAATACTAAAACAATATAGAGGTGATAGGAGCTGGAAGAAGAGAAGAAGAAAAGTAATTTTTTTAAATTGCAAGCCCAGCTGAGATGTAGACCAACATACATCTTAATTAAATTTTTATGTTGTTGTACTTAAGTGGGAGTGTTGGAGAATCAAATTCCAACCACCTGCCAGGTGTCAAAACCATCTATTCAAGTGTCTCAGTTAAGCTTCAATTAGTCCAGTTTAGTTCAATCTCATTGCAATCATTTATTACTCATGTCTCCAATGTAATCTTATTTAACTATTTCGTAATAGTGAGAAGAGAAACTCTCTTCTCCACGTTTATAGTCAATTCTCATCATAGTGCATATCTATTAAAAATTGCATATGACTGATTAAATAGTAAGATATACCTTAAAATATAAATTTGGAAGAAGCAATGTTGGACACAAATTAAAAAGAAAAATTAATAATGGCCATGTTTTTAAAATGGAGAAAGTGGCCTAATAGTGTCGTATGTTAGAAGATTTTTTTTGGGGGTCTCTTACACCTTGATGGGATGTTGGGTGTATATAAGAAGTTTTAGCTTGGTCAACAACTATATCATGATTTTGGAAGTATGAGTGTTCTGAAACTTGTAATCTATGTTAATGATTTTTTTGAAATCATCTTCAATTTCCTGTTTAGATGTGAAATTTGTTTAGCTTCCTATTATTGTCCTCTCTCTTCCACAATCTAGACAATGAATGTCTTATTGAACTGTAAAACATATAGAACGTATAAACCTTGATACCTTTAGACCTACAATATCCTTAAACTTTGCTTCTACTTAAATATTGGTGAAATTTATAATTTTTAAAGAAAATAGTCTACTCCATAGACACAACATATTTATTTACATATTGAGAAAACCTACAATAAAGGTTCTTTGTTGCTTTAATTTCACCCACTTTGGTCTTATTGGAGAATCTAATTCCAACCACCTACTAGGTGTCAAAACTATCCATCCAAGTGTCCTAGTTCAGTTTCAGTTAGTCTAGTTTAGTTGAGTTTCACTCCAATAATTTATTACTAATGTTTCCAATGTAATATAATTGATTATTAATATTGGGAAAAACAACTCTCTGTTCCACATTTTTTATTTTTGTCATGGTCTTATAGTGTAGGTTGCATAAGAATCTTTGAGAGCAGCAAAGAGAAGAGGCGAGGTCACATAAGACTCTAGAGAGAGTAGTGCTTCAATTTTTTTGTGTTCGCAAAGAAGAAGCAAGGGTCGTGAGTGATCGAGGAGAAAATGTGAATTCTGCACTTGTGAAGAAGAGGAAGAGCAATGATTGTGAACCTATAAAAAAGGCTAAATGCATTAGTTTCACATCTCGGCAAAAAAATGAGTAGAAAAGTCCATCTAAATCGCGCAAATGTTGAAGAGCATCTTAAAAAAGAAGAATGTTTGTTTTTGGGTACCATAAGTCGATTTCTTTCACTAATTGACAAAAATCAACTTCCACATCAAAATTGAACAAGGCCGCATGAGTTTTTCCACAGGTTCAATTTTTTTTAAGGCACTTCATTTTAAACCCTAAGCTTAAATCGATTGTTGATTCCTCGAATATTCAGGAATCAAACGGACATGGGCGCGGTAAAAAATTGACCGTGCACATGTCTGTCTGATACCTGAATATTCGGGGAATCAACAATCGAATTAAGGATGGCCCGTTTTAAAAGGTTCATGTAGATTCGTATTCAAACAACCAAGTCTTTATTTTAATTTCATGAAAATTTTATTTTTAAAGTTTTTATAGTATCCTTATGATATGCCCTCATGTGATTATGATGTGTGTGAGAGTTATTTTAAAAGCATTGAAAAGTGTTTTTTTGAAAGGGATGAGTTTTTAAAAGGAATTTCTTTATGTATTATTTAAAAAAAGGGATATTCAAAGTCTTAAAAATGGGTCTATTAAGAGAAAAAGAGGGCATTACTCAAATGGGTTGTGAGCATTATTTTATTTTTTTAACAATTGAAGAGGGATTTGTGAAATTTTTTTCTTTAAATGTTTCCCCATTCATTTTACAGACATCAAGAAGCAAATAAGTCAATGTGGAGGCATAGTCATTGTGTTTCATGTTTGATTGGCTTGTTGAGTCGTACTGAGCCAACACTCAACAAATGGGAAAAGCCAAGAGGCTAAGAGAGTCGAAGCAGTAGTAGGATCTATTTGATTTTGTTTTCATTGATGAGAAGCAAAGACAACCAAGGAAGCCTACAATACCCTTAAGAGGAGTTTTCATGTAGGGGGGAGTAATCCAGTTGAAGATCAAGAATTTGGTGAATCCCACTATGCTCAACCACAAGTGGATGATGAGTAAACAATTTTCAGAAGAAGCAGATAAGGAGTGCATAAATTCTTGTGAATCCCACTGTGCGCAGCCACAAGTGGAGGAAAATTTAGTGATTCTAGTAATAGTGTTTGCTTATGACAATTTTGTGAATCGAGAAATAGAGTTTGTTGATGAAAATATGGTGATTCCAACAAGAGATCTTGTTGATGAAAATTTGGTGAATCCATCTACATATCTTATTGATGACAATTTGGTGAATCCAACAATAGAACTTGTTGATGATAGTGAAGCTACGATTGGAGCAACTGGTGATATGGTTAATCTAGTAATTAAATTTGCAGATGTAAACTTTCATGAAGATTTGTCGACTAAATATGAATGGTTGCAGATGATGCAACAAAAAAATCATATTGACATCAAACTATTTGGTGAGATAATACCACTTGAGTTTGCAATCAAAGTGGAAGACAACCTATCTACAACACTATAGGTTAGTACATAAGTGGAAGCAACAGAGAGAGACAAAGGCAGAGATAGAAGCAAAGCCAAAGAAGGAAGCCCATAAAGAGAAAACAGAGACATAGGAAGAGACAAAGAAGGAAGCACAACATGAGAAAGTTCTCATTGTAGAGGGGAAGGAACATAACCAAGTTGGTTTTGCAAATATTTTTAATTCTAACATTAAATCCTAGTGTGCAGATAAACAGGATGATTATGAAGAAGAGTTAAAGTTTCTTGATGCATGGCTTGCAACACCATGATTTGATAAAGTCTACATAGAGGCTGTAGAAATGGAAGTTGAAGACAATTTGGAAGATGAAAACATCAATGTAATTTTCAGGTATTGGTGTTTTGATGAGATAAAATTGTATTCTCATCTTATGTTGCAATAGGTTGATGATGAAAAATACACTACAAAAGATGACATGTGGCACTAGTCCACATATAAACATATGTTTGAAGAGATAGATGATATCCATGCACAACCTGGAACAATGGAAGACCTACACCAGCAAATGAAGAAAATAATATTTGAAGCCTACAACAAGAAGAAAAAGATGAAACAATTTAGAGGCTACATGATCTCGAAGAAGAGAAAAAGAAAAGTAAATATAGTTGAAGTCAATTTTATTTAAATTGTAAGCCTAGTTGAGACACATACCAACAGGCATCTTAAATAAAAAAATTATGCGGTTGTAATGAAGAGCGAGTGTTGGACGATCTAATTCCAAGCACCTACTAAGTGTCAAAACCGTCCATCCAAGTGTCCTAGTTCTGTTTCAGTTAGTCCAAATTAATTGAGTTTCACTGCAGTCATTTATTACTAATGTTTCCAATGTAATCTTATTTAACTCATTAATAATACTGAGAAGAGAAATTCCTCGGTTCCACTTTTTTAATTTTTGTCAGGGCCCTAGGTATAAGTTGAGTCATTTTCTAGTAAGAATAGTTTTAGTAGTATGTTTGGAATTTTGTCCATGAACTCGCTTAATTTACTTACGCATTCATTGTGCTAGAATTTCTTCATAAATAAGTCACAAGAAATCCTATAATAAAAGTTATATGCAACTTTAATTGCATCCACTTGGGGCCCTAGGTATAAGTTGGATCATTTTCTGGTTAGAATAGTTTTCGTAATATGTTTGGAATTTTGTCCATGAACTTGCTTATTTAACTCAATTCACTTTGCTAAATTTTCTTGATAGTAAAATAATTACAATGATTAAGCATTTTACATGGAGAATTATAATTTGCCTTGATGAAGAAGAGAAACAAAGATGAAAAGTGGTAGAAGTGGGTGGAGATGAGGTTAAATTTTTAGTTCTAATTATAGAGTCACCTTTTCCTTTTCCATGCTATCTTTTCCCTAGAACAAAAGAGCGAGTAAAAAAATCAATAACAAGACAAAGTAAGATATTGAAGCAACACAAAAGCGTACCTAAATGGAAACATGAAGGAATATGGGGAGTAAAGCTCAGATCATGTTAATTACCATCCTGAGAGTGGGTGTTTACCTCTTTCCATTAAGCCGTTTCTATTCATGAAAATCTTAAAATTTCCTAAATTAATGATTTTGCATGATGTTAATTACATCATCCATCAAAGATGTTCAGATCTTGGTATTGCCCCACTTGCCTTGTGGTTGTTCTTTTTTCATTCATGTGTATCATGATATTATATAATGAAGAGTATTAGTTGTGGGGGATAAATCTGTAATGAAGTTATATATTTGAATCTTATGCGCAGAGGTTGAGGGTAAAAGTTAATTGTGGGAATAAAAACCACCCTAAGGGATATATAGAAACCATGTACCTCGACTCAACCTAACTAAAAATGAAAAATAAAGAATATTTTAATATAATAAAGTAAAGTGTTCTTTCAACAAAAATAATAAACTTCGATATAAGTAATGATTTTGAAAAACATGGTAATAACCTCTTAAAATGTTAGTGTGATCACAATAAATTTCAATATTTAATAGATTGTGTCAATATCATGCTCATCTAAATGGGCTTGGGTGTGCATTAGTTTTAATCGTGTTTAATTTTTTAAATTGGAATGAATTTTTCATATAAGTTATAAATTTTTAATGATTTTGAAAAACATGGTAATAACCTCTTAAAATGTTAGTGTGATCACAATAAATTTCAGTATTTAATAGATTGTGTCAATATCATGTTCATTTAAATGGGCTTCATGCTCGTTTAAATGGGCTTGGGTGTGCATTAGTTTTAATCATGTTTAATTTTTTAAATTGGAATGAATTTTTTTATATAAGTTATAAATTTTTAAAGATATTAGAATAGATGGAAAAAGTTAATTATTTATATTAGTCGAGTTATATTGATAAAGTTGATGATATATGAAAAGTGACATCATTTTCCATTTATAATGAAATTGGTTGACTATGACAAGTGGAAAATGATACCAATCATTGTATATCAACTACTTTATTAATGTGGTAAATTATTAGACCATGGTTGACTATGGTTGACAATATTTGACGATGGTTAAGAGTGGTTGACGAGAGTTGACCATGGTCAAACATTAGTGTAACAATGTATCTATCGTACATCAATGCTAACTATTATTACATGTATATTACGTTAATGGTTACATTAACATTATCTTAATTGTTGAAGAGGGTTGATGAGGTTGACCATGCTTGACCATGTTAAACCATTAATTAAAAATGTATTTATGTTACATTAATGTTACATTGTTGAAAATGGTTGACCAAGGTTAAACATGGTGAGCTTGTTTGACCATGGTTGACTATGGTTGAATATGGTCAAGTTGTAGTTGTTCATGTTCTCCATTATTATCCATGGTTTGACCATTCTAACAATGGTTTATCATAGTTTACCATGTTCTCTATGGTTGAGTACGGTTGACTTAATTGAGCATGGATGAACATGGTTGACCAACGTTCAACTTGTTTGAACATGGTTGAAAAGGTTGACTATGGTATAGTTTGTTGAGTATGTTTGACTATGATTGAGCTTGATTGACCATGTTTAACCATAATTGATCTTATTCAACCATGGTTGACAACAGTTAATATATGGTTGGAAATGCTCAACGTATGGTTAACCATAGCTAAACATGGTAGAGCAGGGTTGTCAACATTTACTTATGGATGACTATGATTGACCATGGTTGGCCATCTTAATCGTGTTGACGATGGTTGACCATGGTAACCATTGTCAACCAAGTTGATGTTGTACGCCATTGTTGATCATGGTTTGTCCATGTTTGACCTTACTTTAACATGATTGGTTGTATGACCTTGTTCACCATGCTTGACCTTGTTCTCTATGATGGAATGTGCTCGACCACATATGACCATGGTTGGTCATGTTTGAACTTAGTAAACCAAGGGAAGATCATGGTTGACTTAGTTAAACATGGTCGACCATCACTTTCAATGGTTTTATTTGTGGCATTATGACATCATTTTTTTTATTTTATTGCAATGGCATTTGATGCTCTTCACATTGTGATGTCATTTGTTATGCATCGCATTGCAACAACATTTACTATTGATGAAATTACGACAAAATTCATTCTTTGTCATATTCTAATGGCATTTCTTATTTGTGATGTTGCAACTTCATCAGTTATTTGACACATTGTGATATTGTTTGTTATTTTTCATATTGCAACAGTGCCTTTTGTTTGCCACATTGTGATGAGACTTACAGTTTGTCACATTGCAATGTCGTTTGTTTTTTGTCACAGTGAAATTTCGTTTATTGTTTGTCACATTGTGATAATGTTTATTGTATGTGGCATTACAACAATGCTTGTTGTTCCTCACAATGCAAAATATTTTTTCTTCATCACATTCTAACATCATTTATTGTTTCACCTTTGTTGTTAATCATGTTGCAAACAATATCAAAATAGTTATATTTATTAAAGTTATATTGCGAAAAATGTAAATTCAAAGTAATATTAAAGTTTTATTTTCAAGTTATAATATAATTGTAAGAGTTATCCTCGAGGGTTAGCTCAATTAGTTGATTCACTGTTGTCAAAGTACCTTTGCTATTGAGAGGTCACAGGTCCAATTCTCTCGACACTCTTGGGGTCAATATCTATGGTTGAGCCAGCAACAAGTGATGTCTTCGAGTGGATTAACCTGGTGAAAATATTCTATAGATAGAACGATCACGGATCTTTATTAAAATTTAAATATTTGTACATTTGAAATAATATTAAAATTATTTTAAATATTAAATTTTTTATATATAGTTATTTAACTTAAAGTTATTAATTTTAAAGACTGTATTAATGTCTCTACCCATGTTGACCATGGTTGGGCATCTTAACAATGCTAACCATGGTTGAGAACAATTAATCATAGTCAACCATGTTGATCAATATTAATAGTAGTTTGGCCATGTTTGACCTTGGTTGAAAATAGTTATGCATGTTGAAATTGGTTGTGCATGAAAAATTGTAAATTTGTTCACATGTACCACTTTTTTTTTGAATGGGGTAATTTTAGACCGGACTGTAAAATTGGGTGTCATTCTCTTAGTTACCAGTTGTATAATTGCACACATATTTTTTTATATGGTATTTCTCCTTTAGGGTTGCACAACAGTTGACTCCAGCACCGTGTGGACTCAAGGAATTTGCAGTTACCCTTGTACCTTCGTGGTTTCTATTCTTTTAATTTTTTAGTCTTTTTGTGCTTAGTTTCCTGCGTTCTCGTTAGCTCCAATAGAGGAATTTGGTGTGGCTCTTCGATATATTACTACTATGATTTGTGCCTCTTGATACTTTTATAGCGTATTCTTTAACTAACAATGTTTCATTGTTTTGTGAAGGACAAGAATGGTGATATTTATCCACTTACAGGTATACGCCATTCCCTGCCCCTTTCATCCCTTTTAAGTGGTTATCTCCCCTACATAATTATCGCTTCTAGTTGTATCGTCGCAGGTATAGGTGATTTCATATATACTTTACTCTATAGACCCGAGGAAATATCTTCCACCCCCATTTATACTCACCGTGTGACAGGTTTATATTCGTGCACTCCTGCTTTCGTTGTCTCCTTCAGGATGCATTGCGTTATGGGTTTCCTATTTCATACCTAGTCCATCGTTATAAAACCCTTACACGGGAATTTAATTAGGAAGAGTTAAAAAAAATCCTTGCTGCCATTGAGCTTTACCAGGTGGCCTGTAGCCCATCTTTGGTTCGCTAGCACAATAGTTACACTTCCTGGTCTGAACCATGATGTAATTTTTAAATGAATAATTGATAACCTTCGGGTAAACTGTGAATATTACACTATTGTTAATTTCTCCCAACGGAAATCACGTTGCTATGTCAGGTATGTCGGTGACCTCTCCTATTGTTTTCTGTATGGAACTGAACAAATTATTTCCTAAGTAATACCTATAGTTGTTTTCTCCATCGTCGTGAGCCGATGTACTTGTGAAGTTACACATAATTAAGAATGTGTGCGCTTATCTATATTACCTTTTTCTCGTATGTTCTATTTGTTATGAAATTACAAAAATATAATTAGCGTTACTTCTCTATAACGTTTTTCCTGAAATGCTTCAAAGAGAGTCATACAACTTATGCTTCTACTAATAAGGGCTCGCTCTGATCTTTTCTGGTTTGCTATGTCTGTGTTACTTTGCAGTATTGTATTGTAACAATATTCAGGCTTTATAACAGGAGTGTTTGGCTTTGGTTTGGTTTGGTTTTACAGGTAGTGCTTTCCTTTCCTCCACATACGTGTTTTCGCTCTCATTTTCATTTTAGACATATTACCTGTGTATAGTAGTTTAGATATGTTATAACAGTGTACATTTTGGTGAACCTATCGTGAGTATATTTCTATCTGTGAGTATAGTTCTATCTGTGTTGTTACTTCTATAGTACATTATAATATTTTCTCTTACAAGCAATTCTTCAACCTAATATCTATTGTATGTATATGCATAATTCATGATGTCAGTATTTCCATGCAATTTACGTTAATTCGAAACTCAATCACAGATCCATGCTGAAATAATTTTCTTTATTTACGACATATATCACATGTCGAAATAAAGCAGTCTGCTATAAAACAATCCTTTAGAATTTCATACAATGGTAACCTAGTTTTAATTTAGCCTCTACTTAGGTTCCATTAAGAGAACTCATTAGCATATTAACCGATACAGGGCACATGCAAAAACAAAAGTAATTCCTATCAGCGAGAACAAATCTCTATTACTAAGAATCTGAAATAAAAGTTCAGTGTAGTCGCACATCATAATGCAAAAAAAAAAGTGAAACATAAGTTATAACCAGAATTTTCTGTGTGGAAAAATTACTTAAGAACTAAGCACATTCCTCCCGACCCTAAACTGTATCTTCTAGTTCTCTCTTGAGTTAAGACTTCCTTCTGTCGGAAATAACCTTCATTGATTCCTAGGTGGTTTATTTTATAGGTTTTCTTGGGCCAAATTTTAGCAACATCATACTTTAAAGTCTGCTAACCTTTTCATTAAGTCTTTTTATTTTAATTATTTTTGGAAAACTATTTTTTTATTTTTCTTTAAAGTACATGTAGTGCTTTATTCCACCACACTTATTATTTTTCTCCAACTAAGTGATTAACATAATCTTTCTTTCTCATTATGTTAATTTAATTTCTCCTTAGGATTTTTAGAAGAGTTTTAAAGAAAGCCCGTCATGTGGACTTAACCACCCACAATTTTTTCTAAATTAATCCGAACAATTTTTTCTAAATTAGCAAAAAGTCTTCTAACTCTAGTGCTATTTTCTGAATTTTTTCCAAACAATTTATTTAATGACTCAATTATTAATAAAATAATTATCTCATCATAGTTTCCATTTCCATTACATTCAATAATAATTTAATGTCTGAAAATAATAATATTTAACAAACAAAACCATGAAAATATTACATTATATTATATATATCTTAATTCATCATTAAAAAAATTATAAATTTCATAGATATACTTAAATCATTAAAAAAAATTAAAAACTCAATATGTTTCCACATACACAAACAAAGCACAAACTAAGTTAGGTAAACAATTAATTATCGAAGTAAAATTTGATCACTCATATTTTACTTCATCACAAAAATCTATAAATAAAATTTCTCATTATTTTTAACTCCGTGTCATTCTTTATAATACCTGTAGAAACAAAACAAAAATATCTTAAATTTTTTGTTGCTTTAGATTGTAATCAATAATTAAAAACATAAACATGAAATTAAAACTCCTTCGGCAAGTTCATTCAACTTTGTGAAAAACATATGATAAAAGCGATAATACATAATGCATAGAATGAAGTCTTTACGTTTGAATTAATTTCCCCTTATATTTTATTTTATTATTATTAGAGTTTTAACAATTTGAAGTCTTTCGGTTTGTAATCATTGTTCCCTGCATTTTATTTTATTATTACTAAGCTTTATCAATTTAATAAACATTTTGTTTTGACAATGAAATTAAAATTTAATTTTATAAGTAGATATTTTATAGGTATGAAAAAGATTGATGTGATTTATTTTTATTTAATCAAAATTAAATTTATATGATTAAACTAGATTTATGTAATTAATAATAACCAAAAAAATAAAAATAAAACTTCAAACTTATTTCTGTCCTTTTATTTACGAATACTTTTAACAAAATGATCAAAACAGTATACAAAAACTAGCACCATAAAACTATCCTTACACTCTTGTTTCATGGATAGTTTCTTTCTCTCTCTTTATTATCCCTACGACGGCCTAACATTCCACACGATGACAGATAATTAGGAAAGGACAGTTGTTAAGTTTATTTAAAATTATTTTAATTAATAATTTCATACCGAATAAAATTAATTTAAAAATTAAAATCTAAAAAAATGATGAGATAAAATAAAAAAAGATATATTTATTAATTAGAATTAAATACTAGAAACAAATTAGAGGGCTTCAATCCAGGTATATGGAGATCTTTTATATTAAAAACATATTTCACAGGTTTGAGGAGAGTCAGTGAACCAAAATATCCCGAAGATTTGAATTGATAATCGGGTAAAAAGATAGACTCCCCCATTCATTAAGTGAAATACATTTCCACATTTTGTCGACCTTTTTGTTTTCCTCAATAGTTAAATTGTTTGTATTTAAGTTTTAAACATTTTTAACTTAAATAATATTTCTTAAAATTATGCAAGAGATTGTCTCAGACCAATTGCGTAGGTGTAGTTATCCATGAGATATTAGGCAATAACACAAATTGGAAGCATTAATTCACAACATTATGTTCTTCTGGTGAGATTTCACTTGAGCCTCTGTATCTGATGACCGAGATCGTGTCAATCCGACAATTGATCTCAGCTTCACATGACAACTTGCAGGCCTGAAAATGGCCCTCCTCTGACCCAATCTTCGTTACACTTCCTTTCTCCCATGCATGTGGCTCATAGCCTGTGTTTTAATTTGGGATTTGGCATTAAACAATCACAACCCATTCGGTACTAACTACATTATATGTTTCAACTGCAAACTTAAATGCCCACCCCGACCTTCCTTCATTTCTTGTCTCGGCTTTAACACCCTAAAGCAATTGAAATTATGACGAGATCTGTCCAAATCATTTTTTTGGTTGTGGAAATATGCTTGTGTAAATATCTATCAATTCTGTAATTAAATGCCTGATTATTGACTTCACACTCTTCCACCTTTTGTTGATGGAAATCACCAGAAAAATAGAGGTAGAAGGAACTGGTTGCTAAATAACTCTTGTAGCAGGTAGCAGAACTAGTATTGAGTGAAATCACCATAAAAATAGAGGTAGCAGGAACTGTTTACGAAAGAACAGTTGAATAATCTGTGCAATTGATTGAAGGTATGACTTGTCATAGTATTGATTTGAATTATCAATGTTTTCTATTTTGTCAACTTTAATGCTCTGTTTCTTGTCCCTGCAATGTCTTGTTTGCTCATAACGATAGATGTTTATGTGAGTGTCATTTAAATTCTGGAAGTTAAGCTTTGTACAAGCATCAAAGGGTAGTTTCATTTCTCTATTCTTTTCTAGTTTATTGTTAAATTTCTGCTCTTAATTCATTAGCTTATTGGATTGGTTTGTGGAAAACCCTTGTTTCTTGAATTGAAGTGTTCAATTATAGTTACCTTAGTTATATCTTTCAGCCACAGGTTTTCAAACTTGTCCTAAACAATGCAGGTCAGCCGAGGGTTTCCACATATGGGTCGACTCAACCATCTTATTTAGTTTATTATTGTGCATCCTCGTTGACTCCTTCGAACAAAAGGCACTTCGTTATATAGTGAGCCCTCATTTTCATCATGCAACTTGAGATGCTTGCCTAGACTTTCATTCATGCCTTCTGAATTATTCTCACACAATGGCGTGCTAGAAATAATCAAGGGTTCTTCTTCCCCAATCTGAAGTTCATTTCAATCTTATCATCTATGCTCACATGGGAATCCAAAGCAAGAGGAAAGCTCAATTCTGAATCTAAATCCATATCGTCAGCGAAAGAATCACTATTCTCACCATTAAAAAACATTGGGTCAAGGTCCTTGTCATTATTTGAATGAGGTTGATGTTCCATCTCATTTTTTATGCTATCATGGTGATTGACCTTCTCAAGAACAACTTCCTTTTCAATATCATATACTGGATAACCTTAAAAACTTGCAAAATAGAATTTCTGCTTTTTCTCCAATAACATCCCAAGGGCTTCATCATTTGAAAATTCAAATGCGCACTCATTTTTGACATCATTATAGTATTTAACCAATTATTGGCCAACTCTGTCATCTTCTTCAGGTTGTTCAAATTTGCTCTTTATGGCATTGGAATACCACGTCCCCTGATCATGTGAGCACTAGACTGCTCCCTTCATGGGTCATCCCATTTGTTTTTATGACTGCCATCAAAGCCTAGTGGATTTTCAAAGCATGGTCCATTTGAATTTCTATCAAGGCCATTATGGGGATGCTCTGTCACTCACATTCTCAGAATATGTTGGTCTATATCCTTTTTGTCTTTATGGTCACACCAACCTCTTCATCAAAATCTAGAGGATAGTCAGAACACAAGAAATATGACTTGTCTCAACTTTGTGTAATGAATAGATCTAGTTCAGGGTGTTCATTGGTGTTTTCTTTGTATAGTTCTGTTAAATCTATAGAAACCTCCTCAATGATTTTAAGAGGATCGTCTTTAATAGCATCAATTCCATCATTCTTTGAATTGTTCTATTCTTGATCAAGAACACCAGTGCCATCACCCCCAATGGGACTGCAAGGTTGTTATTACCGTGGCACTGTGGAAATCTCTTTAAAACATCCTTGTCATCTTCGAGAGAAAGGTATAGTAGGTCCCTTTTTTGGAGGACAACCAAAAACACCTTATCATATTCTTCTAGTTGTTCCTGAAAGTGTTATTCTAATGCTTTATCTATTAAACCATCATTATCATCATGAATAGGGGCTTCAAAATCATTAGTTGATTTTTAATGCCTTTATTTTTAATTTCAGCAACATTGACTTCATTGACAACCAAGACAATGCAGTCTAGCATCTCAAGAACGAACCTACGCCATGATATAAATGATATGTTGACTGTGAATTAAATATGTTCAGGAGTCAAAGAAAAAAAGGTAACCTTTGTATGGCTGCCAAAAATAAACTAATGGTCAATACACGCAATTATTTTTCACTTAATTTGTTTTAGATGTTTTTCTTCTTTTTAGGATTTGATCTAGTCCTATGGTTGGTTCAGTTTTTCAAATCAATGAGAAACCTCAACATTTTTTCCCATTTGTTGGGAAAATCCCTTTTCCCCAATCAGATAACTGAGAACTATTTTATTTCCCAATTGGATCGTTGAGTAAAAGAATACTCTATTAGGATTTTCTTTGCTTCTGAGCTTCGTTTCTCTGTTCATTTCTAGTTTATTGTTAAATTTCCACTCTTAATTCATTATCTTATTGGATTAGTTTGTGGAAAACCTCTGTTTTGGACTAGATTGTTTAGCTATAGTTATTTCTATTGTTTTTGGCTTGAAAATATGTTAATAAACTAACTTAGAAAAAACTAGAAAATATAGATCAATGACATCAAAGTCAGCCTCTTCGAGGGGGAAACCTCCTTTACATTACACAAATGAAAAATTCTTTGATTATACAAAGGACAAAACCTCATTTCTATATATAGGAGTCTAAGGGGTCACAATATAATGAAAGTTGACATAGCGATGATAATATAGGGGCACAATAATAATAATATGGTGACAATAGTGGCACAACAATAACAATAAGGGCTACAATGACAATAGTAATGGGGGAATCACTAGTACTATAGGGACCTAACATGCCCCTCTCCTTCAAAAAAGTGTTTTCCTCAATGCTTGAGTAGTTCTGGATGTTTCTGTATAAAATTCTCATCCTCCCATGTGGAATCTTCAGCAGGTAAGTTCTTCCACTTCATGAGATACTCTGAAATTGACCAATGTCGTAGCTGTCGAGTTCTTGTTTCTGTGACTGCTTCAGGTTCCAATATGATTTTTCCTTCCTCGTTGAGTTCTAGTAAGATTGTTTGAACTAGGATCCGGTCACCCATAACCTTATTTAAGCATGAAACATGGAAAATTGGGTGCTTTCAGGAAGCTGCAGGAAGCTCCAATTTATATACCATAGTACCAACGTTTTGCAACACCTCGTACGGACCATAATAATTTGGTCATAATTTATTATCATTCTTAGATTGCTTGAGGTACATTTGTTTATATGGTTGTAGCTGTAGAAATATCCAGTCGCCTACATCAAAACTTCTTTCGCTGCGATGTTGATCTGCGTGTGGTTTCATTCTATTTTGTGCCAAAGTTAGGTTATCCTTTAAGAGTTGGAGACTACTCGATGTGATATTCCACTTCTTGAACATTAGAATTTTCTCTGAAATATGATGTGATGGACTATGGGATATATCCATAAAGTGCCATAAATGGGGTCATTTTTGTAACACTATGGAAGTAAGTTTTTTACAATCATTCAACCAGAGGCAACCATTTGATATATTGTGTTTGTTTACCAGATACAAAGAAATGAAGTTATCCTTCCAAACATTTGTTTACTATCTCAGATTGCCCATTAGATTAAGGATGATAAGATGAGTTATGAGCTAACTGAGTACGAAGAAAAGAAAATAATTTTGTCCAAAAATTTCCAGTGAAAATGGGATATCTATCGCTTATAATAATCTTTGGGTTTCCATGTAGCTTTTGAATTGTTTCCATAAATCCAATAGAAACTGTACTGAATTTAAATGGATGAGATAATGCACAAAAGCGTGCATACTTAGTAAGTCTGCCAACTACCACCATGATGATATTCTTTTCTTTGGACTTGGGTAAACCTGTGATAAAATACATTGAGACCTCCTCCCAAAGTTGAGTTGGAATGGATAAAGGCTACAATAGACCCAGGGTCTTAATTGTTTCAACTTTATTTTGTTGGCAAACCAAACATTCTGCCACAAACTTTTGAATATCAAATTTAAAGCCATCCCAAAAAAAATCCTTCTTAACCTTGTGGTAAGTTTTTAAAAATCCTGAGTGCCCTCCTAAGGGAGAGGCATGCAATTCGATAAGAATATTTTGTTTGAGTTGGGAATTCTGACATAGGTATAAGATATTTTTGTACCATAATGAATCATTTTTCTAGCTAAATGTATCAGATGTACTGGGATCTTGTTATATATTTTGAATGAGTACCCACACTTCTTCGTCATTCTTCCCTTCATGCATTGCTTCATTTATCCAATCTGGTTGGATAATAGAAATGGCACAAAGTAATGCTTCCAGATCCTCATCCTTTCTTGAGAGTGCATCTACCACAATATTTCACTTTCCTTTTTTGTAGATGATTTCAAAGTCATAACCCAACATCTTTGTGACCCATTTTTGTTGTTCTTTTGAAGAAATCTTTGTTCTAAAATGTATTTAAGACTATCATGATCCATTTTTACCTTGAAGTGCATTCCCATTAGGCAGGTTCACAATTTATTAAGTGCATGTAGTATTGCCAACATTTCCTTCTCATAAATAACATTTTGTAAATACTTTCCTTTGATTGGATGACTTTCAAAAGAAATGGGTCTTTCTTCTTGCATTAAAACAACACCAATTCCATTTCCTGAGCCATCACATTCCACAATAAAGGTTTTTGTGACGTCCGGCATAGCTAAAACCGGTGCTTGGCACATTTACTCTTTAAGATGTTCAAATGCCTTCGTTGCTTCTGGAGTCCATGAAAATGCATCTTTATTCAATAATGTTTTTAGAGATGCTATTATTCTCCCATAATTCTTAACAAACTTTTGGTAATACCTTGTAAACCCAAGAAATCCTCGCAGATGCTTTATGGATGTGGGGATTTTCCATTCCTTAATGGTTTTAATTTTGTTAGGGTCTACCTTAGCACCTTCATGAGATACAATATGACCCAGATATTCCACCTCTTATCCTCCAAATAAACATTTGGAGCTTTTTGCATATAATTGTTTCTCCTGCATTAGTTTGAGCACCCTGTCAACATGTTGAACATGATCCTTAAAAGACTTGCTATACATTAGTATATCATCAAAAAATACTAACACAAATTTTATAATGAAGGGTTTGAAAATGGAATTCATCAAACCTTGAAACATAGAAGGTGCATTTGTAAGGCCAAAAGGCATGACCAAAAATTCATAATGACCCTCATGAGTTTTAAATGATGTTTTTGAAATGTCTTCAGTCTTCATTATGATTTGATGATATCGTGAACAAAGATCCGACTTGGTGAAGTAAATTGATCCATGCAATTCATCCAATAGTTCATCAATGATAGGAATGGGAAATTTATCTTTAATAATGAGCTTTTTCAGCTCCCTATAATCTGGACACATGTGCCAAGATCCATCCTTCTTGTTCACAACACTACTGGAGCAGAGAAAGAACATTGACTAGGTTGAATTATACTAGCCTCTAGCATTTCTGTAACCATATGTTCAATTTCACTCTTTTGGGCATATGGATATTTGTAAGCCCTGATGTTTGGAGGAGCACTTCCTAGAATTAAATGATTATCATGATTATGATCACGAATAGGTGGGATACCTTTGGGACTCTCAAATACCTTGGAATTATTTTCCAAGACTTTTTGGAGATATGGAGAAATAGATGGTTTTGATGTGGGAACCTCTAGCAAACATACTTGTGCAATTATGCCTCGTTGTTCTTTCTTTAGAAGCTTTGTCATTCCATGATCAACCTCATCATTGGGTAATTATATGGGCCTTCATTCATCTCCTAGCTTAGTCAAACCAACTATTATCACAACTTATTGCATACTTTTGATTATATTTTGTTTATGAGATGAATTAGAGTTGGATATTTTGCTTTGTGGCCTAATGTGCATTTAATGCAAGATTAAAGGATAAAAGCAAGGAATTTTGGCAAAGAACTTGGTCAAAACTTGAATGGGACAAGGGAGAGGAATTATAGGAGGTAAATCCTTCTCAATTACTACCCCTCCATTCGAATATTCCTCCATCAGGTCAGAGCGCAAACAACCAAATCATGAGGACTAGAAGGCAGTCAAAAAGTGAAAGACAAAGCACTAGTTTATCTCAAGTTTGGGAGCCGAGCCTCCCTAATTTTAAAAAAGTGATTGGAGAATTCAGATGTATAAGTAGAGAGGCCTCCGACCTTAGTAGGATTCAATTTTTTTATTGTAAAAATCTACTCTAATTTTGAGCTACAAGAATTTTGACAGTTTGTGATGTAATCCATTGTTTTGATAATAATAAATAGTTTTGTTATGAGCCAGCGCTGAGTTAACTCAGAGGGCTAAAGCTCTTGGGTTAGGTCCCAACCCTAGCAGCCAAGGCTCCTCTTTATTGTACATGTATGCTATCATAGATTCATGGTTTAATTGTTCATTTGCTTAAGTAGCTGCATTTCCATTACACCAGTGTAGAATAGATTGGTTGTATTTTAGTCTGCTTCCATTTGTGCCTTCTTTCAATTAGCAGGTTATCAAGGAGAAAAACATCACTGCAAGGTTGTTAGTAGGTGTCTCAACCTCACCTCCTCCCTCTAGGACCATGACTTGAGGAGGATACCCTTTAGCAACCCCGAAAACACAAATTTCTATTTCTTGCATGAGCTTTGGGGTTTTTTATCTTGATTCAAAACTTGGTTCATTGCATTGGCATATTTTTCCATCACTCTCCTTTTGCAATAAGATCTCACTCATGTTCACATTCCCTTTAGCAGTTTCTTCATGCATAATATGGGCAATTGATTCATGCTTTTCTAGTTTATGAGAATGTATCTTGTTACATAATTCTTGGAAGACACACAAATTTAAGCATTGCAAGTACTTTAGGAGGAGGTCTAGACTTCATCAGCAACATCCATCTTCCACCTCATCCACCTCAACCATCTCTTGTTCCACCATCACCCTCACTAGTTTTTTTGTCCTTTTTTTTTAATTGAAATTCCCCTAGACACATTGAGTGAATCTAGCCATCTCTTCTCTTGGATATTGACTCATGAGTGTTCCTAGACCTTCTAACACCCTATCCCACTCATTACACACCCTTTCCAAGCTCCCCAAAACCTCACAATTAGCTCTTAGTTGTATCTTATAGGTCTCCTATGATTCCTACAGGATCATCCTGTAGGTTTCTAGTACATCCTATAGGTTTTCTTGAAACATCTTGTTTTGAGGCCGAATTGATGGGAAACCTCTAGGAAGTCACGAAAAGCCTCATAGGACCCTTCCACACCATCCACCAACTCCGTAGACCTTATAGCCATCCTCAACCACCTTCCATCCACCTGTCACATCCACAAGAACAATTAAATTGCATGCTTGATTTTACCAAAGAAAATAAAAAAAAAGTGAAAATAGATTTAGGTTAGTTTTCTTACTCACACATTAGTATGGTTTGATGTTCTTTACTTCTGTAACTTAGATAGAAGCATTAGATTAGTGTTGATTTAGCAATTATGCTTAGCATAGCTATTTAAATGGTTAATTAGGATATGGTGTGATTTAGCATTACATGTTGTTGTTTTCCTCATTACTGCAACAGAGTAGTTTTCTTAGAATATATTTGCTCTTCTTCCATAAAAAAATCAAGCTTCTTTTGATCCTATAGAAGTCAGGCTTGGAACTTGTTATAGCATTTTTTGGTTTTGATATCATAGAATATTTGAAAAAATGTTAAGTTAGGATATGGACATAACAATAGTGAATAAAGAGTTAGTTAAAGAAAATATCTTGATGATGATGTCCATATCAAAGAAAATGTTAGGTTAGATGTCCTAAAACATTAAGACAAAAAGAAAATGTTAGGTTAGAAATAAAATAAAACAAATAAACTCTGCAAGTGAGCAAGTCTAAATGCCACTACTCTATTTCTGCAAAATAATGGTTGTTTGCATCTTATTTTAAATGCCACAACCCATGACAGCCAAAAAGTTTAATCTTGACTGCTTCGTGATTTAAATTTGATGTTATAGTTAGAAATAAAGATCTGGCCAAACTGTTTAATCTTGGCAAATCAATAGTTAGGTAGAGAATAATAAGGTTCTCATCAATTTAATCTGAGCCCTTGGAGGTTATAAGGGTAGAATTAGATAGTTTTTTTTTTGTTAAATAAAAGAAAGGAAAAAGGTTTGCTATCTTAAATGCACCCATTAAGTGAAGAAAAATGATAGGATAAGAAAAGGGTAAGTAGAAGAAGGTTGCAGAATGTTTGATGGTTCATTGAACAAAGGGTACATTATCATCTTTTACCATATGTTTCTATGTAAATTAGGCAATTATACAAAGCAAATGAAGGACTACTTTACTAATTTCATCCCCATTCATTCCTATATTTACCAATTTCCCCTTTCCTACCTTCATACATTCATATTCATTCATTTTCAACAAAAAACCCCATTTCCTAAGGTCAAAACCCCTTTTACCTAGGAAAAGTAAAAACCCCATGTTAAATTTCCTTTTACTCAAAAAACCCATGAGAAGTCATTTAGCCTAAGTATTCATACATATATGTGAAAATCCAATAACACATAAAAAAACATCATAACTTAGTACATTTTCCCTTTCTTCTCATATTTCACATTAATGCTAACTTAATGTATTAAAACCCCTAAAATTCCCTTTCTCGTACATATTAGCTCCTTTAATTAAATAACTAGAAACCCTTCGTTTTGTTATACAACTATGTATTTTATAAAAAACATCGCATCAGTGGTATCACAAGTCCCTAATATAAATAACCCTCCACCATTGCGAAATGCGATTGTGATGGGCCCGAACCCGACATGAATATAAATCATATTCCATAGCCATATCGCATACACCCCTCATTACAAGTTCCACTAAGGAACCAACCCTCTGCCATTGTGATCCTTGATTGTGATGGACCTGGACCCGATGCAGATATATATTATATTTCATGCCATATCGCATCCACTCACAAAGTCCTAGCTGTAACATATATCCTATGCATTGCGATATGCGATGCGCAATGGACCTGAAGCAATATATACCATAATTTATCGCCATTTAGTATCCTCCCTTCATCGTAAGTCCTGCTAATAGCAATACCCTTTGCCGATGTGATCTTCGATATATGAACCGGGACGTTATAGCATTTATCCACCCACATTTATAAAATTTCAGATCCATCATAACGCGTTTTGCAAAGAATTCCTTTGTTAAATAATTTTTTATGATTTTAACGAAGAAATAATCAAACCTCCATTTTAACTGCTAATCTTGGTTTTAAGCCATAACACAACCATTTTAGCCATTTTTATCATTCGTACCCTCTGTACTCCTTCTTCACTCCACCACCATCTGATCTAAGGAGTTCAGATCTAATGGCCCTCGACAAATTTCGGGTTGACTCTCTGTATGGGCATTACCCACTCAAAAATTGGTATTCCAGCATCCTCCTTTGCTACGTGGCAGGCTCATATCATTTCAGGTGACCCATTTGCAAAACCACCCATGCCTTATAAGTGGTGCGATGAAAACCACCTTTTGCAAAATCATAAAATGGTTACTATTCACTATCGCACCATATTTCAAAGGAAAATTGTTTTTCCCGTTTGAACGCCAAATGACCATTTTTGCTCTGTTGTTGCCTGTTTTACACAACAAACCCTCCACAATCCTCTGCAACCAAAAAACCATAATTTTACCTTCAGATACACCCCAGACTCCTTCCAATAACCTTTAAAGGCCAATAAAGCAATTCATAACCATCTCTGTCACCTTGTTTTTCTTCAATGATTTATGTGTTTTGCAGGTGAAGACTGTTGTTCGAGGTTTACAAAGAAAAGCCCGTGTACAGTTGGAGGACAAATATGAAGACCATATCAAATCGCTTCACCCTGTAACATAAAATCCAAAGCAATTTACTGTTGAAAAACATAGTAAAAATCTAAAATCCGCAATAAGGATAAAAGGATCACAGTAAAGGTTATTCAGCAGGGTGAAAGCATATTAAACAGAGTTTGAAGAGTATCAGGTAAAGATTAAATGAATGAATCAACCAGAGTAAAAGATACAAATAATCTAGCATCTTAAAGGGAAAAATATTAGAAAAACAAAGCCAGCACAACTTGAATAAAAGGGACAACAAGAAGCAGTTTAATAGCTACCCCTATCTTCTTGCATGAAGATCTTTTCCTTTCCTAGAATAAATCTTAATCAGTTTTAGGATATTTCTTAGTTTTATTATTGTATAAATAACTCTTTTCTCGATATGTTAATGGTTCAGAGTCAAGATTCATAGTTCATTGCTTTTAAAGTCTCAACTGTTAATACTACTTTGAACCTAGAAGCCACCTTTCAAGGAAACTTTTGTAGACACTTGACGTACTCAGTCTGTCTGGAACCTTAATACAAAGCAAAGGATTCTGAATCTCGTTTTACATAGTTTGTGTTATCCTGTAAGTTTTTCCAGTTTTCAATCATCATGTTTTTCTTCATATGCTTATGACTTACAAAGATATCTAGGTAGCAACAATTTGTGCTTCAATTGATTCTTATAAGCTCATGAAGTGATCATCTAGTAAGAGATTGGATTAATGCAACTGTCTGTGTAGCTAATCCCCTCTAATCAATAAATAATCACCATCTTGTGTAAGCTTAAGTATACTACCTTGAATCTTTTGAATGTAGTTTAGAAGATTTTCACACTTATGATTGTTCTGTTTTACAGTCTGGAAACTATGATAGTCATATTATTTTTTGTTTTCATCTCACCACTATTTTTGACCTATATCACTATGTAAAGCTTTATAGCAGCCCTTTGCTGAAATATTAATATTATCCAAAGGATTAAATATTCCAATTCTAAACATGCCTTCTTTCATTGGTCTTCCAAAAACTAAAAGAAAAAACCTCAAAACACTTATTTTAGATGCTCTAGCATTGGTAGCCTGACCTACTACTATCTCAAAGGTACAACATCAGACTGGCACTGTCCCCGGGGATTTGAATTTCATTTATGTTTTCCTTGGGACAATGATGTTCATTCATTCTTATCCTTTAAAGGTGATTAAAGGGTTTAGAAAGGTTAAAATCATTCACCTATATGACTCCACACTCCCAAGCTGGCACCTTCTAAACATACCAGATCTTGCTCAGAAGTTGACATAGTGAAACCTTTGTCAGATCTTGAAAGGATTCTGAGGAAAGCTAGTTCTAAAAGGGGACACCATCCATTTTCTTCTTCCTCTTTAGTCCTGCATTCTAAAGAATTAGAATAATTTGACCCCTATAGTAATATCCCAGTTGATCCTGATTACTCCCATTTACCACCTATGGTTGCTAAACTTCTAGATAAAGGAGTTGATCTTAAGTCAGCCTACCTTATCCATTCATTAGAAACTCATCTAGTACCCACACTGCCATTAGGGTCACCTAAAACTAAATCTAATTTGGGTGTCAATCTACCAGAATATAAACCCACAGATTTTATATCCCCTACCACCTATCATTTTCCTTCCATTTTTGACCGACCTGAAGCTTCTTCTTCCAAATAATCTGAGGAGACCTTTTCTATATATTCAAATCCTCTCTTTGAAACAAAAGAAGGTATTCCTTTACAGGTCCCAGATTTAGTTCTTAGGATTCCTTCGAAGTCTTTCAGCAGATCTCCTCCTTCATCTCCTCCTTCACCTCCAACTAGTTCACCAACCCCTAAATCACCATCTTCTTCCTCTATTTCTTCTTCATCCTCTACATCCACACAAACACCTCATACTCCACCTGGACAACCTCATACGCCTCAAGTACCTCATACACCACCCACTGTCATGGCTTTCCGTCCAATTGTATAGGCTAGATATGCTGCCATAGTCTTACCTAATAACCTTGATGTATTCCCAGTTGGATACTTAAAATACTTTCCCAAGTACAACGGGGAAACTAGTCCCTCAACTGAGGACCATCTTCAAGCTTTCCTTGACTTTGCAGAAAACATGAATATTGAACAAGAAAATGTTTATATGAAATTGTTTGTACAATCACTTGAAGGAAATGTGAGGACTTGGTTAAACAGTTACCAACCGCTACCATTAGAAATTGGGAAGAGCTTACTACCATATTTAAAAATCAATGGGGTGTTAAAAAGGATCCTCTTTGCTTCCTTATAGAATTTGAAGAGCATAAAAGAAGATTCAGTGAACTAGTAGCAAATTTTATCAAAAGATTCAACAAACTCTATCACATAATGCCTGTTGATTATAAGCCTCCTGTAGCAGCATCTAAGTCTAGATTTTCCAAAGCTTTCGATGATGACTTTTTTGTTATGCTACAAGAGAGAACTTCAAGAACTCTTGAAGATATGCAAACAAACACTATAGAAGTAGAAGCAAATAGAGCAGCCTCAAATTCTTTAAAACTTAAGGAAGAAAAGGCCCAAAGAAAACTCAAAACTGTTAAGAAGCCTCTAGTTCCTCTAAGACTAAATCAGAAGACTCAAAAATAGATGAAATAACATCTCTTCTTAGAAACCTATCAAATAGGATTTCAAAGATTGAGACTCAACCTGGAACAATACAACAAACAGTTGCTAGACCCCAAAATCAAAATCAAGGTCAGTATAAAAGAATCCACCACTACAAATTCTTCAGTGACCTAGCAATGATAAATAGGTTCCTACTAGTCTACTGATAGATAACCAACAACCTAATGATAGTACTATGACAATTACTGAAGATATTAATAGTATGGATTATTCTTCCAATCAAATAACCATCATTCCTCTCTCACAACGGAATCAGGTTCAAGAAGATCAGGAAGCTTCATAGGTCTCTAAATATCATGCTTTTTCTGAATTTTTAATAGCATAATTAAAAAAGAGGTATGATCTTAGGCCTATGCCTGGTCCTGGGAGACCTCCAAAGGAAACTCCAATAATTGAACCATGTACCAAAATTGCTAAAGCTCAAACCACTCGTATTCAGCCATTAGGTCAGTCAATTGATACTACCCAAGCTAGTAAAAACATTTTGACGACATTTAATGTTGATAAAGAATTAGAGAGGGTTGAGATCCCAATTCCACTGTTAAAACTTTCTAAAAACCCTGGTTATAAAAGCCAAGTGAAAAAATGGATTCAAAATACCTCAGTTGATGCAGAAGGTGATGTCATAAATCTACAAGATGAAAAACCAGCAGTAGTTTTTGGCCTTAGTTCAGACATGATCGATGAGATAGTGCCTCCTTTCTATGTAACTCTTAAAACAAATGACTCTATGTTATACAATTGTATGCTTGATTCAGGAGCATCACACAATCTTATGCCAAAATCTATCATGGACCATTTGAAACTCGACAGCACTAAATCCTACCATGACCTGTGTACCTTTGATTCTAAAAGAGTGCCTGTTTAGGATTGGTCAACGATTTAGTAGTTACCCTTGCCCAAATTCCAGTGAAAAGTGTAGTGCTTGAGATTATTGTTATAGATATCCCTCCCAAGTTTGGAATGCTCCTTTCTAGGTCTTGTTGTGCACAACTAGGGGGAACTCTATAGATGGACATGTCATATGCTACTGTTCTTGTTTATGGAGGCAAGCAATTAAGATTATACAGAGAGGTAAGATTTATACATACTGTTTGTAAAACTAACCATCCAAGGAACCATCCAATTTATGCAATAGATCAAAACTTTGGTTGTTTTCAACTCACTTTAAAACAACAGAAAACTCAAGTCAAAATTGAAGAGGTAGTTGACATTTCTGAACCAAACCAAACAGGTATTCGGAAACTATTCTTTGATGGCTCTTGCACAAAAGATGGGGTAGGAGCTGGAGTAGTTTTAATTTCACCTGAAAAGGGAAATATAACCCAATCATGTAAATTAGACTTCGAAGTTACCAATAATGTTACTGAATAAGAATCTTTCCTTTTAGGATTGCAATTGGCCAAAAGCTTGAAAGTTCATAACTTAAGTGTTTTTACCGATTCTGAACTTATTGTTAAGCAAGTAAAGAATGTTTGCCAAAGCAAGCACCCTAGACTTAGGTCCTACCGAAATGAGTTATGGGATTCAGTTGAAAATCTTTTTGATGCTTTTAATTTGACTCATATTACCAGAGATCAGAATATTCAAGAAGATGCCTTAGCTGTCTCTACTTCATCTTTTAAAATTCCTGATTGTACTGATGTACTCTATCAAATAAAAGTAAAGTATAGGTCGTCTATCCCAGATAATCTAAAACACTGGAAAATATTTGAAGATGATGAACAATTGAAATTGTTTCTACATGTAATAGATGCTTTTTCATTTCTACAAATTGATGATGATATAACTAAAATTAGTGAAAACACAGAAGGAAATGATAATTTAGGTTTTAAAGCCCAGATTGCTAATCACGATATTATTCAATTATCTAATAATTTTATTCCAAAGGGACTCATTCCTTTAGAAAAAGTATTTGATGAAAATGATGTTTTCCAAAACCTGTAGTCCATTTCTTCAGAAGACGACATGGAAGATATTAACATTGGAACTAATGAAGATATAAAAAACATTAAAATATGCACATCTCTAGACCCAAAATCAAAGCTCAATATCTTAAGCTACAACAAAATTATAAAGATGTTTTTGCCTGGACTTACGCTGATTTAAAAACCTATGATACTTCATTAATACAGCACAAGATTCATCTGAAGCCATAAGAAAAACCGTATCAACGGAAATTTAGAAGGAAAAATGCAACACTTCTACAAACTGTAGAAAAGGAGATTAAGAGAATGCTAGACGCTTAGATCATCCTCCTCTTAGATATTCTAATTGGGTTGCAAATCTAGTTCTTGTTAGAAAGAAAAATTTAAAAATAAGACTCTGTGTGGATTTTAGAAATCTGAACAAGGCATCATTAAAAGATAATTATCCTTTGCCCAAAATTGATTAGTTGCTTCAAATGGTTTAAAGAGCACAAAGACTTTCTATGCTTGATGGTTTTTCAGGTTACAACAAGGGAAATGTTGATATAGCAGACAGAGAGAAGATAACCTTTACTACACCCTGGGGTACATTCATGTACGCTAGGATTCCATTTGGCCTGACCAATGTTGGAGCAGCATTTTAGAGAGCTATGGACATAGCTTTTGCAGGTCAGGAAAATAAATTTGTGGTTATTTATCTTGATGACATAACTGTTTTTTCTAAATCTCATCAGAAACATCTAAAGCACTTGATGAAGGTTTTTGATGGGTGTAGAAAGTTTGGAATATCATTGAACCCCAAGAAATCCTTATTTGTTGTCAAAGAAGGTAAAATTTTGGGCCATATCATTTTAAAGGAGGGAGTAGTAATTGACCCCAAATGAGTATCTGCCATTGAATCATTGACCTTTCCTAGGAACAAGAAGGAGATTCAAGCTTTTCTAGGCAAGATTAACTTTTTAAGGATGTTTATTCCAAATTATGCAGAGATTGTAAAAGACATAACTGACATGCTCCAAAAGGACCATGAAGTCAAATGGACTCCCACTTCTAGGCATGCATTTGAACAAATAAAAAAGGCTATCTCTGAAGCTCCTAACTTAGCCAGCCCTGATTATACTAAGCCATTTAGTATTTTCTCCTTTGCATCTTAAACAACCCTTGTTATTGTTCTGTTACAGAAAAATGAGGATTCCCATGACCAACCCACAGCCTTTTTCAGCAAGGTTATGAGAGATGTTGAGCATAAGTATGACATCATTGAGAAGCAAGTCTATGCCATCAGTCAAGATCTGAAGTCATTCAGGATGAATGTTTTACATTCACTTATTATTGCTTATGTTCCTAATAGTGCTGTGAAAATTGTTCTAACCCAACCAGACACTGATGGGAAAAGAGGTAGATGGATCACTCAAATTCTGGAGTTTGATCTAACTATCAAGACTACCAAGCTAATAAAAGGTCAAGGATTAGCCAAGCATCTAGATAAATCCAACTGCGAAGTACTTGGAATCAATTCTATTTTAGAAATACAAGGGAAGAATACATAAGAACCTTCCCTTCATCCTCAAGGGAAGAAGACACAAGAACCTTCCCTTCATCCTCAAGGGAAGAATACACAAGAACCTTCTCTTCATCCTCAAGGGAAAAATACACAAGAACCTTCTTTCCTTGTAGAAGGGGAGAATCCACAAGAACCTTATGTTCCTCTTAAAGGGGAGAATCCATAAGAACCTCTACCTTCAGAGCAGATCAGTCCTATACACATTGATGAAAAATTCTTATTGTCAAATTGGTATCAAGATATTGTAAATTTCTTGATTCATTTTGAGTGTCCAACATCATTCTCCAAAACCAAGTGTAAAACTTTTAAGTTGAAATTATTCAAGTATTGCATTATAAATGAAAATTTATACTGGAAAGATCCACTAAATATTTTGTCATTATGTTTAATAGAAACAGAAACTGAAGGAATAATTGATTAGTTTTATACAGGATTTTGTGGGGGACATTATCCTTGGGAGCAACAACATACAAGATTCTGAGGGGAGGATTTTATTGGCCTACATTGTTCTGACAAGTAGGGGCAAAGGTCAGAGGTTGTGTTCCATGCCAAATGTTTGTTGGTAAACAAAAATTAGCAGCTCTTCCACTCATTCCATCAATAGTTTCATAACCTTTTTCTCAATGGAGATTATATTTTATTGGAGAAATTCACCCCACTTCAAGTAATCAACATAGATGGTTTCTCACTCCAACAAACTACTTTACTAAATGGATGGAAGCAATTCCAGTTAGAAATGCTACTAATGTAGTAGTAATTAAGTTTATTGAGGAGAATATCTTATCTAGATTTGGTTTCCCAACTCAGATTTTCACTGATAATGCAACAACCTTTTCTAGTGTTAAGTTGATTAACTTTTGCTAGAAATATCAGATTCAGTTACATCATTCAACTCCATACTACCCTCAAGGTAATGGCCTTGTAGAATCATCCAACAAAAGCTTGGTAAAGGTAATAAAAAAGACTCTAGCTGATCATAAGAAGAGCCGAGATTCACATTTGATTTACGCAATATGGGCAAACAGAATCACTCCAAAGAGATCAACTGGAAAATATCCATTTCAGTTAATCTATGGGAAAGATGCAATTTTCCCTACCAATTTGGCCTTCCCTATTTTAAAATTCCTGCAGGATTCAACAGATGAACCTCATGATTTCTCAAGAAGGATAAATCAGATTATTAAACTTAATAATGAGAATAGAGATGAAGTTCAATACAAATTGATGAAATATCAGAATAAGATGAAGACCTTGTTTGACAGAAGAGCTAGGGAAAGGGACTTTAAGGAAGGTGATGTAGTTTTAAGATGGGATGCTAGGAGAGAAGAGAAAGGAAAGCATGGCAAATTTGACAATCTATGGTTTCGACCTTTAACTATAGCTAAAGTGAAGGGTAACAACACTTTTGTGTTGCAGAACCTTGAGGGCCTATATTCCACTTATCCTGTAAATGGAAGGTTTCTCAAACACTACATTCAGTACTAAGAAGTTGAAATAGTTTTCATTGTAAATACGCCAATTTTCTTTACTTTTCAAGATGTCAGTGTGATTTTCTTACAGCAAGGACTCCATAGCCCAAGGAGAAGGCACATGGATCTGTAGGTTCTCTGCATTCTATAGGAGAAAGTAGTCCCCAGTTGGAGCCAATGTTGTATCATTTTTCGGTTTTCATAAGATAGAATATTTGAAAAAATGTTAAGTTAGGATATGGACATAACAATAGTGAATAAAGTGCTAGTTAGAGGAAATATCTTAATGATGATGTCTATATCAAAGAAAATGTTAGGTTATGTCCTAAAAAAAGAAGACAAAAAGAAAATGTTAGGTTAGAAAGAAAACAAAACAAATAAACTCTGAAAGTGAGCAAGTCTAAATGCCACTAATTTGTTTCTACAAAATAATGGTTGTGTGCAGCTTGTTTTAAATGCCACAACCCATGATAGTCAAAAAGTTTAGTCTTGACTGCTTCATGCTTTAAATTTGATGTTATAGTTAGAGAATAAAGATCTGGCCAAACTGTTTAATCTTGGCAGATCAATAGTTAGGTAGAAAATAATAAGGTGCTCATCAGTTTAATCTGAGCCCTTGGAGGTTACAAGGGTAGAATTAGATAGTTTGTTTTTGTTAAATAAAAGAAAGGAAAAGGGTTTTCTAGCTTAAATGCACCCATTAAGTGAAGAAAAATGATAGGATAGGAAAAGGGTAAGTAGAAGAAGGTTGCAGAATGTTTAATGGTTCATTGAACAAAGGGCACATTATCATCTTTTACCATATGTTTCTATGTAAATCAGGAAATTATACAAAGAAAATGAAGGACTACTTTACTAATTGCATACCCATTCATTCCTATATTTACTAATTTCCCATTTCCTACCTTCATACATTTATATTAATTCATTTTCCACAAAAAACCCCTTTTCCTAAGGTCAAAACCTTTTTTACCTAGGAAAAGTAAAAACCCCATGTTAAAGTTCCTTTTACTCAAAAAACCCACAAAAAGTCATTTAGCCTAAGTATTCATACATATATGTGAAAATCCAATAACACATGAAAAACATCATAACATAGTGCATTTTCCCTTTCCACTCATATTCCACAATAATACTAACTTAATGTATTAAAACCCCTAAAATTCCCCTTCCTGTATATATTAGCTCCTTTAAATAAATAACCCAAAACCCTTAGTTTTGTTATAAAACTATGTATTTTATAAAAAAACATCACATCAGTGGGATCACAAGTCTCTCATATAAATAACCCTCCAACATTGCGAAATATGATTGCGATGGGCCTGGACCTGATGCGAATATAAATCATATTCCATAGCCATATCGCATTCGCCCCTCATCGTAAGTTCCACTAAAGCACCAACCCTCCACCATTGTGATTCTTGATTGTGATGGCCCTGGACCCGATGCAGATATATATTATATTTCATTGCATATCGCATCCACCACCATCGCAAAGTCCCAGCTATAACATTATCTTCCACATTGCTATATGCAATGCGTGACAGACCCGAAGTAATATATACCATAATTTATCGCCATTTTTCATCTGCCCTTCATCGCAAGTCCTGCTAATAGCAATACCCTTTGCCGATGCAATCTCCAATATATGAACCTAGAGCCGATGACATTTATCCACCCACATTTATAAAATTTCAGATCCACCATAGTGTGTTTTGCAAAGAATTCCTTTGTTAAACCATTTTTTATAATTTTAAGGAAGAAATAATTAAACCTCCATTTTAAATGATAATCTGGGTTTTAAGCCATAATATAGCTATTTCAGCCATTTTTATCATTCGTACCCTCTATACTCCTTCTTCACTCCACCACCATCCGATCTAAGGCGTTCAGATCCAACGACCCTCAACAAGTTTTAGGTTGACTCTCTGTATGGGCATTACCCACCCGAAAAGTGGTATTCCACCAGCCTCCTTTGGTACGTGGTAGGCTCATATCATTTTGGGTGACCCCTTCCAAAAACCATCGTGCCTTATAAGCGGACGATGAAAACCGCCTTCTGCAAAATGAAAAAATGATTACTATTCACTATTGCGCCATTTTTCAAGGGAAAACTATTTTTCCCATTTAAATGCCAAATGACCATTTTTGCTCTATTTTTTTCCTGTTTTACACAACAAAGCCTCCATAAGCCTCTGTGACAAATTAACCATCATTTTACCCTGAAATACGCCCCAAACTCCTTCAAATAGCCTTTAAATCTCAATAAAGCCATTCATGACCGTCTTTGTCACCTTGTTTTTCTTAAATGATTTTTGTGTTTTGCAGGTGAAGACTGTTGTTCCAGGTTTACATAGAAAAGCCTATGTACAGTTGGAGGACAAATATGAAGATCATATCAAATCGCTTCACCCTGTAACATAAAATCCAAAGCAATTAACTATTGAAAAACATTGTAAAAATCTGAAATCCGTAGTAAGGATGAAAGGATCACAGTAAAGGTTATTTAGCAGGGTGAAAGTGTATTAAATAGAGTTTAAAGAGTATTAGGTAAAGATGAAATGAAGGAATCGGACAGAGTAAAAGATACGAATAATGTAGCAGCTTAAAGGGAAAAATATCAAACAAACAAAGCCAACACAACCTGAACAAAAGGGACAGTAAGAAGCAGTTCAATAGCTACCCATATCTTCTTACATGAAGATCTCTTCCTTTCCTAGAATAAACCTTAATCAGTTTTAGGATATTTCTTAGTTTTATTATTGCATAAATAACTCTCTTCTCGATACGTTAATGGTTCAGAGTTCGAGATTCATGGTTCATTGCTTGTAAAGTCTTGACTGTTAATACTACTTTGAACCTGGAAGACACCTTTGAAGGAAGCTTTTGCAGAAACTTGATGCACTCAGTATTTCTGGAACCTTAATACAAAGCAGAGGATTCTAAATCTGGTTTTACACAGTTTGTGTTATCCTGTAAGTTTTTCCAGTTTTTAATCATCATGTTTTTCTTCATATGCTTATGACTTACAGAGATATCTAGGTAGGAACAATTTGTGTTTCAATTGATTCCTATAAGCTCCTGAAGTGATCATCTAGTAAGAGATTGGATTAATGCAACTGTTTGTGTAGCTAATCCCCTCTAATCAATAAATCATCAACATCTTGTGTAAGCTTAAGTATACTTCCTTGAATATTTTGAATGTAGTTTAGAAGTTTTTCACACTTATGATTGTTTTGTTTTACAGTTTGGAAACTATGATAATCATATTATTTTTTGTTTTCATCTCACTACTATTTTTGAACTATATCAATGTGTAAAGCTTTATAGCAGCCCTTTGCTGAAATATTAATATTGTCCAAAGGATAAAATATTTCAATTCTAAACTTGTCTACTTTCATTGATCTTCCAAAACCAAAAGAAAAAACCCAAAAACAATTATTTTAGATGCTCTGGAATTGGTAGCCTAACCTACTACTATCTCATAGGTACATCAGAACCCCTCGGGTCTCTCTCTAGATGAATAGTGACAACAGGCAGGACCTTCACTTTTACTTGTGCATATAGCACTATCACCTCAAAGTTTTTACGAACCCCAAGTTGATAAGTAAAGTTGATAGCCTAGGAGTTACAACATCCTTGTTGCAATACTAACGCTAATCATTCCATTAGAGTTGATTATCTTTCCTAGTGTCCCTGTGATACATCTTAATTCAACTTCCTTTCCTTCCGAAGAAAATTTCATGAAAAGTACTTGAAAATTAAAAGCTATTTTACCAAAGGATTGTAGCCATTGGACTCCTAGTACAACATCAACACCACCCATTGGAATGGAAAGAATTGGGATATTCAATACATATTCTCCCATGATAGCTTAATATTATGGCACTTTCTAGAGCTATTGATGGTTCCACCACTCGTAACCATCACTTGACACTCTGGTGCTGGATATGGGAAGCAATTCATTTCCATGGCTATCTTACAATGAATAAAATTATGGGTACTGCCTGAATTAATAAACATTATTAATTTTTTCTTCTTGATATGTCCTTCTATCTTGATAGTTTGAGGAGTGGTAATTTCAACCAATGCATTACAAGATATGGTCGAATTCATTTCTTCTTTCTCTAGGGTATGTTCCTGGTGTATATCCTCTTCTTTTGACATTTCTTGTTCCTTTTCTTCCTGCTCTTCACAATCTATGTAAAATAATTTCTTGTCAGCACACTTATGACCTTTAGTGTATTTGCTATCACAACTGTAAAAAGCCCTTTTTCTCATTTTTGTCCCAATTGTTGGGGTGTCAACCTTGTAGGTTGTTGAAGTCTAGGGGAAACAACACTTCCATCCTTATAGGTGGGAGTGGTAGGCTTCCTCGTTGACATAATTTTTCTTTCCATTTTTCTTGCCAACCTAAATGCCTTTTCCAATGAGTCTGGTTCCCAAAGGTGAAACTCATGTTGGATGTTTTCCTTTAAAGTCCCTATGAACATATCAATCCTATGTTCCTCTGAAATATATTTTACCCTTATATTAAATTTTCAGAAGTCCTCAATGTGCTCCATCATTGAACCCTTTTGTTGAAGGTTTATTAATTGGCTAAAAGCATTGTTGTTTTTTTTATCCTCATAATGTTCTATGATTTCTTCCGTAAAAATTGTTGAAGTGACAATTTGTTTATAGGAGTAAACCCATCAATACCATAAAAACTGATTTGGTTCCAAATATAAAGTTGCAATGCGTACCTTATATGTATTTTTCACATTATGAAGATCGAAATATTGCTCCATTTGTAGTATCCATTTTATGGGATCCTTGGCATCAAACTTCTTCATATCGATATTTGGAACATAGTGTGTCTTCAATCCAACGTTAGTATATGAAACCATGATTAAAATTTCTTTTGTTCTCATCATGAGTTTACTTTACTACCCTTTCACCATTAGTAATATTTTCTTGTAGCAACTTAGTCAAATATATCTTCAAATCTTCCACATCGCCTTTCAGTTTTTCTTATATACCATCCATCTTAGCATCCATGCCATTCATCTTAGCTTCCATGCCATCCATCCTAGCATCCAAGCCATTCATCTTAGCTTCCATGCCATCCATCTGAGATTCCATGACATTCATCTTAGCTTCCACGCCATTCATCTTAGCTTCTAGGCCTTTCTTTAAACCATCAATCTTAGCTTATGTTACCTTTTGTGACAGTGAAATTGTTGTAGTTGATCTCGTAATTTTGATATATGATGTTGCATTTCTTCATCTTCTTCATGAGTCATGCTAGAGCTTTCAGGTTTCTTACTAGGTGTTTCCATTTTATTTCTTCGGGGCATCAATCAGTGATAATTATGCTTCACTATGCCCTTTGAACTTCAAACTATTTTTTCAACCCAAACTTATGCAAAATTTTAAAATGACTACACACCTTTTTTTGCTTGATAGAAGCTTGACATTTAATATGTTGTATCTCTGTAATTACGAAACTCTAAGCTCTAAATTTATTCCTGTGGTAGACCTCTGAGTCCTCTTTCTAATGCCACCAATCTTATCAAAATTCGATTCTCCAAGAAAGATTTATGCCCAATCTCCCGCGATGACCTGAGTATATAATTTTTTAGTAGAGCGAATTTGTATGACGTGCCACTTGTCACTGTTTCGACCTTCAGATTTGAAAAAGACACACAGAGAATTGCAGTACGTCCTCTTTCTGTAACGTCTTACGAAATTTCAATTTGATGCTGAAAGAGAAAGTTATGATAATTTTCCCAAGGTCACATTTTTGGAATGTAATTCGAGAGCCTACAAAAACCCTAACTTCCTCAGATCATATCTTCGAAAATATAGCGAGAAAAGATCTGAAATGCAAACCTGAAGTTTAGAATGCTTTCGTCTCAAATGGTTTTTTTTTGTTAACGTCTGAAACTTTGTACAAAAAATGTTAGAGCGAAAATTCCATGATGACCTATTTGGAGCAATGAAACCCTAGAATCCAAAGCTCTAATACCAAATGTTAAGAAACTAGCTCACAAAAAGATAGAAAATATAGATCAGTGACTTCAGAATTAGCCTCTTTGACAGGGCAACCTCCTTTACATTACACAAATGAACAATTATTGGATGATACAAAGGACAAAACCTCCTTTCTATATATAGGAGTCTAAGGGGTCACAATATAATCAAAGCTGACATAACAATAATAATATAAGGGCATAATAATAACAATAGTGGGATTCTATGGGGCACAATAATAACAATATGGGGACAATAGGGCCACAACAATAAAAATAAGGGCTACAATGACAATATTAATGGGGGAATCACTAATATTATAGGGACTTAACAAAATCATAATGTATATATAACTTCTTTTCAAATCAACTTTGTAGTATATTGCTTGTGTCCCTCCTTATGTGCTCTACCTTTAACCACATGCACTCCTCTTATTTATCAGTTTAATTACATCAAAGAGTAATTACTTGGTTTAAGGTTTCATTTAGTCAACCCACTTTTAATTTTATCTTATCATTCACATATTATTTCGATTTTGATCCTTTGTTTCAACATGGTTCTTTTGTCCAACTGGGTTATTCAGAGATTCCTTTTATTTCCTCTGAAGTTCCTTATTTTGGTTTGGTTGTTAGAAAATTGTAATTGAAAATTAAAACTTCTTACAGGTGCTGCTCGTAGGTCCTCAATGCTCTCAAACAATATATTCTAATCCTCTTATCTAAACAAGAAGTCGTGTTATATCAAAATTCCTTATTTTATATGCTTTATGGAAATGTTTTTATGCAATAAATTGGTGTTCAATCTATATGCTAAAGAGGTAGACTTGAATATGTTCGGAATGTGTGGAAAGTCTAGTTGTTTAGAAGCTTTTTCAATTCTATTTTCAACATTGGATGTTACTCCTTTCCTCCATGCCCCCACCTACGACATTTCAGAAGCAAAAGAAAAAACCCATTTGAGACAAAATTTCTCTAAACCTTGGGTTTGAATTTCAGGGCTTATCTCGCTATATTTTTAGAGATATGATCTAAGGAAGATATAGTTTTTTGCAAGCTTCTAAATTTTATCTAAAATAGGTCATCGTGGAATTTTCGCTATAACATTTTCGCTATGAAGTTTCAGAAGCTAAAACAAAAACCCATTTGATAAGAAATTGGTCAGAACCTTGGGTCTGAATTTTAGATCTTGTCTCGCTATATTTTTGGATATATGATCTGAGGAATTCGGGTTTTTGTAGACTCCTAAATTACATCTTAAACAGGTGACCTTGGAAATTGTCATAACTTTCTCTCTGAGCATGGGATTCAAATTTCGTAAGAAGTTATAGAAAGAAGACGGACTATAGTTTTTTGTGTGTATTTTTCAGATCCATAGGTTGAAACAGTGACACATGGCACTTCATAAAATTTTTCTATTCTTAAAAGGGGTATAATCAAGTCATCTTGGGAGATTGTGCATAACTATTTCTTGGAGAATCTAATTTCGATCAGACCAGTGGCATTGGAAAGAGGACGCAGTGGACTACTAGAGATCACAATTTCAGAACTAGAAGATGTGAAATTACATAGTTATAGTTGTTTCAAGATCAAGCTCCTAAAATCAAGAAAAAGCGAGATGAGGAAGTTTGATGCCAAGGATCTGGTAAATTGGATACTACAGATGGAGAAATATTTTGATATACATGGTGTACCACTGTTACAAAAGGTATGTATTGCATCTAATTATTTAGAAACGAATCAATTTTTATGGTATAAAGGGCTTTGTTCTTGTAAACGACTTGTCACATGGTCAATTTTCACAAAGGAAATGATAGCACATTATGAGGATACAAAGAGAAACACGTTCTTTACCCAATTGATAAATCTCAAACAAAAGTGTTCAATGGAATAACACATTGAGGACTTTCAAAAATTAAATATAAAGGAAAATGATATTCCAGAGAAGCAGAGGATTGATGTCTCCATAGGGACGTTAAAGGATAACATTGAACATGAGGTTCGTCTTTGGGAACTTGATTCACTGGAGAAGGCATTCAGGTTGGCAAGAAAAGTAGAAAACAAAATTATGGAAATAAGGAATTCTACCCCTCACAACTATAAACATGGAAGTGTTGTTCTCCTAACCTTCCACAACCTACAAGGGTGACACCACAACAATTAGAAGAAAAAAGAGAAAAAGGGCTTTGTTACAATTGTGATAGAAAATGCACTAAAGGTAATAAGTGTGTTGAGAAGAAA
>APFE031608376.1:80635-98166 GCA_000404065.3 Pinus taeda
GGGAAGATACTTCAAGGTAAAAATGGATCATGATAGTCTTAAATACTTTTTAGAACAAATATTATCTTTAGAAGAACAAAAACAATGGGTCACAAATATGTTGGGTTATGAATTTGACATCATCTATAGAAAAGGGATGCAAAATTTTGTTGCAGATGCACTCTCAAGAAATGATGAGGATGTGGAAGAATTGTTTTGTGTTATTTCTATTATCCAACCAGATTGGATAAATGAAGCAAGGGATGAATGGAAGAAGGATGGAGAAGTGTGGCCACTCATTCAAAAGTTGTAGAAGATCCCAATTCAAACAATATTGCCAGAACTTGAAGAGGAAGGAAAAATCATATTGGAACGTAGATCAGTCAGAGAAACAAGAACCCGACAACTATGAAATCAATCAATTTTAGAGTATCTCATCAAGTGGAAGAACTTACCTGCTGAATATTCCACATGGGAGGACAAAATTTTTATATAGAAGCATAAATAACTACTCAAGCATTGAGGACAACACCTTTTGAAGGACAGGGGCATGCCAGGCCCCTATACTACTAGTGTAACCCCTTATTGTTATTAGTATAGGCCCCTTATTATATTGTTGTACCCATGTAGTCCCCATATTGTTACTTTTGTGCCCCATAGAAGCCCATTACTATTATTATTGTGCCCTTACATTATTATTGTTATGTCAACTCTGATTATATTATGACCCCTTAGACTCCTATATATAGAAAGGTGGTCTTGTCATTTGTATCATCCCACAATTGTTCATTTGTGTAATGTGAAGGAGGTTGGCCCCTCGAAGAGGCTTATTTCTAAGGTGTTTATCTATCTTTTCTATATTTTTGTACACTGGTTTCATAACAAAAAATAATATTAATACTAATATTATGATATTTGAAAATTAAAATTTCACGAGGACAATAAAGAATTAAAATTCATTGTTTCTACAATTTCCAGAAAAAAATGGTTAAAAGGTTAGATTTTGTCGGGAACATATAGATATTCATAAGTGCCCGCATATGAAAATGCCAAGTCTTTTCCTTTGTTCCTGTTATTTTATTTTCTTCTCTTGGTTTTAAGGGATGGTCAAGACTTCTTTGAAACTAGAAGAAAATAAAAATATTTAATGTACAATATATCCATATCCTTCATCTCATTGGTATTTTTGCATTTTCTTTGGGTTAGGCATAGACCTTTTAGTTCCTGCAGTCCTTCCTTGTTTAGGCTCCTGTATGATGAAACGTTTTGTAATTGGTGAGGCCTATTGATGCCTTTTAACACTTTCATTATTTTCTTTGATTGTTTTTTCTCTTACAATTTATGGTTTCTCCTCATGGTAATCATTGTAGCTATTAATTCATTAATTTATATCACTGAAATTCCTTCTATTCCTTTCATGTCATGATAGTTTACCTTCATATTTTCCTATATGACATGTTAATTTCACTATGGAAATAGAAAGGCATGGGAGGTTGATCATCAAAATTTCATAAGAGAAAACAGAATAGAGAAATAACTTTCGAATGAACTTAACTCGTTTCATTTTTTTACAAAACCTATATCACCCTTGCAACATATTAAGGTGTACTTGTATACATTTTCTTAATGTAACGAAATTGTAAATGATGAATCTAGCCAAATTGATCTTTCTGAATATCAATGTAATTTTTCACTTCATCAATTTTGAAGTGAAGAGCCCATATTAATTTCTTCTTCTCAAGGACCATGGAAATGTTCAAAACTAGCTCAATTATATCCATAATTAGATATAATTTGGAAAGTTGCTTCCACATCAGTTACCCTTTTTTAATTTAGAAATTGAATAATTTGTTTAGTGCCTCCAACTTTTTCTCCCACTTTGAGAAATAATATGTCCATATTAAAATATTACAATCTTTGCATTAGCAGTTGTGACTTTCATATTATTAGATTAATTCAAGGTATATCTCGAACTTATGCGATTTTCCTATAATTTGGTGTCAAATTTGATGTTTAGATTTAATCAAATGTTGTATTTAGATTTCATCAAATTTTATTTCCAGTCACTTGATGTAATACTTCTTAAAGAATATTTTCTAAATTCTTTTTAGTTACAGTTGGGGAATCAGTTCCAATCTTTTCATTTAATACTTTTGATTGTAAATCACTAATATAAATAATTTTCTTGTTCATGGGTTCTTCTAGCTGAACTATAGTTTCTATGTAGATAGAATATTTTTCATGAATTTGGTTTTGTGATTCTACAATTCGAGACTTTAATGAAGTTTTCTTTTCCGACAACACATGAACACCTTAATCATTTCCCAAGGCATTAAAGTCATCATTTACAACAATATATTGAAATATATTAGATAAATTTCAAATTGAGAAACATTTTCATTCCATTCTTGCTAAATTTTTACAATGCAAGGGAATTTTCTTCCTAAAGTCCAAATTTATTTTGTTTCAAATCCTCAATTTCCTTTGCCATCTTGGAAGATTAATATTTTATTTTATAATAGTCTAATGCTAAAAAATTATTTTATTGATGTGCATTATATAGTTCCCTAGAATCTCTTAGATCATGTGAAATAATTTTAAATTTATTTTTTAAGTGAGTTTAATCTCTCAATCTCCATACTCCAATAAACTCTTGTAATTATTTGTAACAATTTTTATGTCAGTAATGAAGTAATTTATTTCATAACAACTGTGATTTTTGTGGCCTTGACTTTATTCAAATTCCTTTCAATTTTCAACTAAGTATCAAGCTTTTTCATCATAGTTGTTCACCATATATTGAATTAGTCTATGAGAAACCATTTCACCCGTCTATCTAAGCTAATATACTGTATATGTTTGATCTACTTGGTTTCAACCCACTTAAATATAAGTAATTTTGAGTTCATATAGTTCTAAAATTGTCTTAGGCTCCACCTACATCATCAATATATTTTAAAATTTACTTTGATTATTATATGTTGATGTAAGAAATAAGATCTAGTTAATTTTTACTTGTTAAAGATAATTGTCCTAATTGCTTCTATAGTTATTCATTTGGGAAGTTTTCTTCAGATTTCCCTTTAATTAAGAAGTAAAAATATTAATTTTCAATCAGATCTCCAAGAATCTCTAATGTTGAATAAGAGGTTACTATAATACTCGGTTCATCTTTTTTCTTTGGTTGTATTGGAAAGTCTAGTTGTTTGGTAGCCTTTTTAATTCCCTCTTCAGCTTTGTATGTTACTCCTTTTAGACATGCCCCATCCCAAAAATAAAATTAATTGTAGTATTATCTGATATTTGAAAATTAAAAATTCACGAGGACAATAAAGAACTAAAACTCGTTATTTCTACAATTTCCAGAAAAAACATAGTTAAAAGGTTAGATTTTGTCAGGAACATATAGATATTCGTAAGTGCCCGCATCTCACAATGGCAAGTCTTTTCCTTTGTTCCGGTTGTTTTCTTTTCTGCTCTTGGTTTTAATGGATGGTCAAGACTGCTTCGAAACTGGAAGAAAAGAAAAGGAGATAGATACTAGAATTTGGTATTATGCTTCTTAGGAAACCCAATATATTTGAAAGAAACCCCTCTTGACAAAGCGGTATTCATATTTAGATTATATCAATTCCTTTTTCTAGCCACACCTTATCAATTGTTCTCTCCAAAATTTCTGAGTTGATTAATTTTGTCAGCAAAAAGAACCATGAAAATCATCTTCATGGTATCCATATTTTGTGCATTTAATTATCCATCTAGGAGCAAAAACTTGCGCAGAATCTAGCTAAAATTAGTGCAGGGTTTCTCTAACTGAGGAACATGTGCACACTCTTGTATCACCACTAACTTAGCCTTCTCTCCAAATGTATGCAAACATGAAATGAAAAATTGAACTTACACTTGAAGAGACCACCAAATTATAAAAATATCTAAAACTCCATTCACATTAAAAAATCCAAATTTTGCAGCTAGTTATCGGTGTAGAATGAAGGCCTCGTCTAGCTTGAAGGTTATCCTTCTCTTCCCAAACTAGTAGAACATCGTGTTTGATTTCATCCAAATACGAGAATCTTAATTTTCCATCAATAATTTCAAACAAATTGATACATTAGTGTACCCTTATTTTATATTTCAGAGTTAATAATTTATTTTTATGGCATTTTTAAAAATAATTGCAGTGCAGTGAGCTACCAAACTAAATTCAATACTTAAACTAAATCAATACTTAAAATAAATTCCTTTTTAAAAAACTTTAACATTACTTTCATATAGCATAGATAACACTTGAAAACTATATTCATGGCCTACACATTATGTGTAATCACGTTGTTACGAAGTCTTGTTTTAGGTGAATTAGAACCATCTCACTTAACTTGTAGTTCTTCTCAACAACATTATTTCTCTTCTCATTAGTTTTCTAAATTACATGGATTTTGTGATTTCATATGGCTCTTCTTCACTGTATATACATATCAATAACAGTACAAGAAATAAGAAAATACAATCAACAATGATCAATAGAACAAGAAATAGTTTTTCCACAGGAAAACTTGAATTTCCTTACAATCTTGTAATGTATGAAAATGATTTGCATAGAATTTGGAATCTACGCTTCATCCTTTATTGACTTTCACCATCAATTTCCATCATAATGATGGCGAAAGAAACAGTTCAAGATCCTTTGGTTCCCAATAATGTATTTCTTTTAAAATGCAATAAGATATTGCAAATGAGAATGAGAAACCTATGTCAGGGTTTAGCACATTCTTCTCATCATTTTCCTTTCCCGAAGGTTCCCTCATTGCTTCGTTGTATGGTCTAAGATATTGGTTCCACATATAGAAAAACTAATTGTCAAACTATTGTTTTTTCGTTTGTAGAGTTTACTTGAAAATACTTGGGGGTAAGTATGTCAAGTTAGTTTCATGTTGTATTCCACTTTTCTTATGGTTCTATTTCATTGCAAATACAACTTCGCTATCCCGTTCCAAAATTCCCAATCTTGTACCAACAAGACAATTGCATTTAGCTAGCCAATTTTAGCGAAAACCTTCACCAAATAACAATATAAACATGTTTGAAATAATTGATGTTGATGGTTACAAACCAAAAAAACAATGTGACATTGATGCCACTATTGATGATGTCTTGAACAACAATAATCTTTCTAGACTTTGGTAATTTTCATACACTCTAGGTGATTGTCTTTTCAATTTAACCGAAGTCCTTTTGCATTTTTGATATATGTCCATTGAATTTTGAAATGGAACAATAGACCACTTCTTGAAGTGCCTTGAACAAGGTCACACAAAAGTACTAGAATCATTTAATTATGAGATAGCAACTAATTTCCTGTATCAACATCACAAAATTTGTGACGTTGAAACATATTTTTGAAGAATGCATCTTCCTGCTTCGAATGGACCTATTCAGAATGAACGAGGACTATGGGGAGACACATTCTGCATACAATGGCTAGCCAAATGGATGAATTTACCAATAGTAATTTGGTCATTAATGAAAGAAAGGTATTTGATAATCAATTAAAAAAAACAACAAATCCATTGCATATATTGTTCCATTATCAAAACCCCTTTAATGGGCACTATGAACCATTGTTGTACAAAAAAATAGCTCAATCAATTGTAACATGCAATGAATACCTTTCTCCTCCCTACAAAGATCTACAAAGTTATTGGGAAATAATGAACGATAAAATGCAAGGCCATAGATTACGTATAGGAACAAACACTATATCCATTTGTGGAGATAACATGTTCTTTGCACTTTGTCATTTGATTGCACATGACCTTGATGTAGAATCCTTAAGGATTTACATTCTGCAGTCATTCTGCAATTCGATCATATGAAATGAAAACACTACATTGCATTGTCTACAAAAATATCTATCAAATGATGTCATAAAAACTAAAAAAAAAGTTCCAAATTGGAAAACATATCTGATCAATATGGCAATGCCATATGAGAAAGGTGGAATAGAAGGCAAGCCCTTTTTTTGCAATGGGAAACGATATTATTCGAAGTAAACATACATGAATGGTCCTCTATAACTAGGAGCGTTGTCAATTACTACCAATGCAATAAATTTTCAAGTTAAACATACAATATAGTGTCATTCGAAATAGATGCATTTCATACCCATTATGCACCTTTGTCAATAGATGGACATAGCAATAGAAGCAATGTACATTGTCAAATTCTTCCAATAGAAGCAACGTCATCGCACACGCAACATGGACTTATGTCAAAAAATGCACATGCACATGAAGACAAATTGCAATATGGTATTACGACAATGAAAAATATAGAAATAATAGGGTTAATGTACATAAGTTAAAACAAATATTATGATTACAAACAAAAAAATGCAAAAATTCATGCAAACAAAAATCACAGAATAAACATAATCTCTTATCCTAAAAAACCCTATAACAATTTATCTAGCCATGATAAAGGACACACCTAAGCAAAAATGTCCAATATGTAAACAAATGTAGTTTCGCAAGAATATGGAGAGGATTGGACAAGGTTTGGAATAAATATATGTAAATTTATCTAAAAACCATAGAAATATGCCCAGGAAAGTAATATGCAAGGTTTTAAAAAAAGCACTTCGAAATGGAAAATTGCCACAATTTGTTGTACCTGAGAACATTAGGTGAAACAAACCATTACAAGTTGTACCCACACTCTCATAACTTGAAGAACAACTTGTAGTGTTAAGAATTGCATTTGCACAAATAAGACAATGGGGCCACAAATGATCATAAATGGGTTTAACAGGATCAATCATCAATGTTCCTGACCAAACATAAATTGTTCAAACTGCGCTGCCACAACCTATGGAAACACAACAATAGTTGTTGTTGCATTGAAAAGACGAATGGAATATAAAAATGCATTTCAAACAATAAAAGTTTGTGTCCATACTGTCATGAAAGCATTGAAGGAACTATGTTCTCGATACCTTTATAGAGTTGAAAATATACACATAAATAGAAATTGGGATAGCATCCTACAATCAACTACTTCAAATACTCCAATTGAAAATAGTGACATTGAATAAAAAATTCAAACAAGGAACGATTCAGAAATTGAAATGACAATTGAAACATTGGTGCACGGATACATAGGATCCTAATGCATCCATGATTTACAAGAAAAGTTGATTGAACTTGTTCCAATTGAATGAAAATGTCCCCTTGAAATTTTTAGAGACAAATATGTAAAAGAAATAAATTTTCCCTACCCTATTTTTTGGAGATCCACATGGTGGTGACACTGTAGAAATATTTTGCCTACAAAAAAAATTGCACAATGGGAGTTAATGCACCATCATGGTGACTTCTCTTACCACACAACAAATTTGTTTTTCCAAAACATTGTGAATAATAATTGAAAAAGTTCCTTGCATGCATTTCAATAAGAATTAGAAAAAGAGAAATTAAAAGGAAGAAATTTACTAGCAAAAGATGTTAAATACAAACCAAACTTGGACAATATTCTTATAAGTGACATTGGTTACATTGATTTCAAAAACATAAGAATTTCCCGTGATTAGCTACAACAAATGTAGAAAGATATATTTGTGATGATACATTAACGAGGCCCACCAACGTTCTTCGTCACATTGACAAGTGCTGAACATTGATGAACTCCATTGGTCAATACATTGACCAAATTACATAGCAAGAGGAAAAAAAGAAAACATATTGAAATAATGGAATACTATAACATCGACTATCTCATCAGAAAGAATATAGTAACTTGTACTCATTATTATAGGCATAGAATTAATGCCTTAAAAAAAATTATATATGAAGAAAAAACATTCTTCAGAGAGAGTTGATTACTACTTTGTAACTAAATTCCAAAATAAAGGAAGCGAACATTAACATGTATTGTTATGGGTAAAAAATGCACCAATATATGGATTTGATTGTAACTATGACATTCAAAACTTCGTTGACAATTACTTGACTTGTAACGCAGATCACCTTGATCTAGAGCTTGCAAAAATACATGAATACCACCATACAAAAAGTTACGAAAAGAGAAAAAACTCACATTGTCGAAACAACTTCCCAATGCCACCCATGAGAAGCACAAAATTTCTTGAACCAATTGGGTTGGTAGATGCGACATTAAACAAAAAATAAAGAATCATATATAACATCTTGGAAAAGAAACAAAAATGATATCAACAACACATTTGATGAGTTTTCGGATGAACTGCATTTAACTGGAATTGATTACATCTTGGCAATACAAAGTACATTGAAGCAACCAATGATTTATTGGAATGAAAGCCCTCACACACTTTGAATAATAGCTTTGCAAAGAATTATCCCATAGCTATTGAATGCAAAATATCGATGCCCAATTTGTCCTTAATGCATATGTAGATGCATCATATTGCACTTCTTACATGAAAAAAGTTGACAAATCAATGACAAATGAATTTAAAAGGATAATAAGAGAACATGAAAAGAGCAAGCTAAGTTCTATTGAAATGATATGCTCATTGGGCAATGCTCTTCTTAATCTCCAACATATCTCAACTCAACAAGCAGTCAATATAACACCTTCTCTTCCATTGAATCATAGTTCACGAGAATGCATATCCATAAACACAACACCAATGGATGAATGTACATTTATCCTAAAACCATTTTTCCTGCTAAATCAAGAAGATGACAACTCCGAAAATGTCATGTGTAGTTCCATTATTGATTATTATATCAATTGACCTAATACTATTAGACATATATGCATTCCTAAATTTGCTTCAATGTACAAAAAAAATGGCACACCCATTTCAAAAAGGAAAAAACCAAAGGTCATACAACTCGTGAAATACAAAAGACACACTGACCATGAAAATGATTGCAGAGAAAAGCTTTTTCTATATGTCCCATTCGAAAAAAGTGAAAGTACATTGATACAAAACTTGTTATCATAGGAAGTTGCTTATACGTTACATGGAAATGCAATAAAAAAAAATGAGACCAATTTCACTTATAATATCATCCCATTATGGGGTGATTTATAAAATGTCTTTCAAGATATCCAAAATAAAACCATAGATCCCACTTATACAATGAAAAAGCAAAGAACCACTGAAAAATTAGTGAAAAATATGACTTGGAAATAGATTTACAACATTCCCATCACCATGAAAGAAAAATACAACTAAATATTGGATTGCACTTATCAGAGCATCCATTTCTACTCACAAATGCAGAATATTGCAGATTACGTAGAATGCTCAATAGAGAACAACAAGAAATTATCAAATACATTGCAATGAAGAAGTGTATGGACATGTCCAAACCACTATATTTATTCATGATTGGAGGAGCTAGAACTGGCAAAACATTCACAGCAAAAGTAATCTTCCAAATTGTCATGTGGCTTTATGATAAACATCATTCAACTGATCCTTTGAAACAAATGGGTTTGATACTAGCACACACAAGCAAAGTTGCGTATAATGTAGCTTGTACAACAATCCACCCTGCATTGCTTATGCCTTTTAACAAGTCTCCCCCCACACCGCTCAACAATGAAACATTGGATGCACTTAGAAAACTTTACCAAGAATTGAGACAAGTTTTCATTGGTGAGGTTTCCCTACTTAGATGTCAGTTTTTTTTTGCATTGATGATCAATTGAGGAATGTAAAACATGCTGAAACAAAATATTTTGAAAATGTTGATATCATTTTTTGTGGTGATCCCTATCAAGCGCAACCTATAAAAATCTCCTTGATATTTTAACTACCTATTCTCAACAAACAACCAGTCCCATATGAATTTTGGCAAGAAAATATAAAGTGGTCTAAATTTCATATTACAATGCATTAGACAAATGATAAATTCATCTCAATATTGAATAGAATGCAAAAAAACACTCAAACAGAAGAGGATTTGCAATATTTGAACAAAAATTGTGTTAGACTGGCGCCTATTGACGCCACATCCCCTATCTTTTTTATAAAAATAAAGATGTCACTTTGCACAATCATAAAATGTTGTGATTTGTTCATGGAGACAAGATTGTTATCAATGTAACCGATCAATAAGAAGAAAATTATGGCGATTTCCCTCCCATTTACATACATCAACATTTCCTTCATAGATAGTCGTAAAATTAAATATGTTAGTTGAGATATATGCTGGAAGTTACGATTCATAAGACAACCTTGTTAATGGAGTAGACTGAATCATTAAACCTATATAAAAACAAATGAAATTGATGTCATATGGATCAAATTCTTTTATGCAAACATAGGGAATTTTCAAGCAAAAAGGTTGGCTCACTTTTACAGTGAAGGAATTTTCAAAGATTAGATCCCCATATTGTGAGTAGCAAAACCAATAACAACACAAGAAAAAACAGGCTATATCAAAATACGAAAAATAGTTTCTTGTTCAATTGGCATGTGCTCGCACAATCCATAGATCACAAGGCCTCACTCTAGAGAACCTTGCATTTGATCCTACTGGAATACGAACTCATGGATTAGTCTATACAACTTTGTCTCGTGTTAGAAACATGCAATTCTTGTTCCTATTAAAACCATTAAAGAAATGAAATTTTAAAGTCAAGCAGAAAATAGCAGCTGAAATGGATCATGTACGAGAATTTGCAAAATGTGAACTATATTGTAATTATCAATCTTTGCATAGACAGTTATGCACATAAGTTTTCTCTCTAAACACTCGCAACCTAGAAACTTATATCAATGATATCATCAATTACTATGATCTAATGGACGCTGATATTCTATGTTTACATTAAACACATTTGAAACAAGAAATATTGCAACAAAAGTTCAAAACATTTAATTGCATATCCAGCCATTAAAAATATGGATTGTTCACACGTGTCAAAGAAAACATAAAAATCGTTGAGCTTATGCAATTTCAAGAACACAATTTAGAATCATTGATGGCAAATATCATTCTACATGGAATTCAAATTACAATTTTTAATGTTTATGCAACGCCCTATACCACATTGCCCAATATACTAGATATTCTTGAAAAAACATTTTTTAATATATCTATTAGTAAACCAATAATTATCATATGATATTTCAATGTTAACATGCGTGAACATAACACTAGAAAAAAGATAGAAAAAGACTATATGCATAGCCACAACCTCCATTTCCTACTAGATACAAATACCTATGTGCACACACCACTCATTGATCATGTATGGTCTAACATAACTAACAAATATAAGATTAACAAGCTAGATACCAATTGGTCAGATCATGACACAATTTGCCTCATAATGGACCATGTATATGTAGATGAGTGACAAAACACATCGAACTCTTTTCATATCTGCAATTAATATCGTTTTATTTCCCCTTTTATTGTCATTGAAACATAACTATTCATTACTGCTATTTTGCAATCATCTATTGTATCCATATCTAAAGAAACTAATAATGCAATTTCCTTTTCTCTTATAGAGCTAAAATGGATCAAAGTTGCAACAACCAAAAATGAAAAAGGCAAGTATTTACATATAGTATTCAAAATATTCATTCAGTAAATATATATATGAAATTGTTTTCATGTCTCCAATATCACTAGTTCCATTTTCCACTCATTATCCTTTCCAATGAAATAAAATAGCTTGCACCCTTGAGCAGCAAATCAACACGACATTGCAGCAAGAAAAACAACTAACAAAAGAAGCAACAAGGCAAGTCAAGCCATGACTAACACTTATTTGTATTTGTCACATTGTAATATACACATCAACATTGTTTCTTTGTAATTGACTCTAATTTTCTTGATATGTGCACATTTAAAATGCACCATTGACAATTCCAATATCAATTGAAGAATTGAACATCCACAAAACTCAAAAATTATTCCATGGTCTTGTAATGGTTCTCTACAACACATTTCTTGACAAGACACAAAAAACTTGTCAAATATTACGTGCAGATCTCACTAATCAGCATGGATTGATGAGAGTCACATTGGTTGTTCCAAATGAACTCATGGAAAAACACAATCAAAATATCTTGCCAAGAAAAGGAACTGCAGTGACAAATTTCTAGATTCTACCAAAAACAAATTACGACCATGGCGAATGTGATTGTATTTTGTTGTTAGACAACACAAGCACTATAGAAAACATTAGCCAAATTTCTACATAATACAAATTTGTTCCCAATGCAATAATAAAAAAAATTGGAGAAAACATAGAAACATTCCCAATAACAACATTTGCAACACTTGTAATAGCAGCTCAAAAAGTTGGCATGCAATATACATTTCAAATAAAAGATGGAAGTTCTCGAGATGATATGGCCTTGGTAAGTTTCTCTCCCTTACACCATTCACCCATAAGTTTTATGAATTTTTATTTGTTGTCTTTATGCAATAACAAGATTTGTTTTTTTTGTCCTTTATGTCACAACTACAACTATTTGAAAAATTGCTGCCTATCTATAATGAAATGGAGTAGAGACTGCAAAATGGAGAAATGTCGATTATGCTCTTCAAAAAAATAACAAAAATAAAATACCTCAAGGAAAAGATATTTCGTATGACAAATGCCACATTCATCACAAATTTAAATATTGAAATAGAATAGGATCTTAGAAAAATAATTCACAGACAAAACTAGGTAAGTACATATCCAATAATCTGCTTATTTTTAATTACACAATTACTTATTTTCCATTATACATTTTCTCATTGGTTCTTTTCTAGCAGGTGCAAGGAACACTTCTAGTTGCAAATGCATATTCCACACCATTTGAACTTGTGTGTACACTTTGCAGTTTCCCAATCTCATCAACTATAATGATAGAAGATATGCCAATATTCACTAAATGCAAACAAAATATTCTGCTTCTCTTTCTACATTATACCAACTGCATTATAAGAACTCTTGATAATAGCACATTGCGATGTTGCCTTGGAAACAAACTAGTTTTAAAGGAGTTGTTTCCGATATTAAGTCAAATGTCTTATCAAGAATATTTGCAAAAAAAAAAAAACAACAATTTATATTTTGCGCAATCTCCATGTTCATGGTATCTTCACTCTAAATGGTGGAAATGAGATTTTAGATACTGACCACATCAATGAGCAAAAGAAACTCAACCATAGTCTCAACTAGCAAGTTTTTCTTGTCTCCCTAGGTAACAAATTCATTCTTTGACTTTCAATGTTTAGTCATATAACAAAATTCTTTAGTATTTTATTTATACAAGCATAATAAGCATTTTGTATTATTTCTCTTATTTTGGGGTTGGCCATTGTTCAAAAAAAAGATTCTGTGATATCACAGAACTTAAGAGCCCAATGCGGAAAGGAAAATGAACATTATAATGAAAATTTTCAAATGTTTTTTCCAAAACCTATAAAATAATAGAAATTCTTTTTGATTACTAGACCAATTAAATTTTTTTTTTTTGTTCATACTGATATTTACTTACAACAACATTTATAAACCTTCTTCATTACATATATGTTTTTGAAAATTCACTTTTATTTGGTGTTTATAAAAAATAGTTATCTGCATTTTCCTATTTTCAACAACATTTATAACTTCTTCATTACATATATGTTTTGAAAATTTCAACTTTTAATTTGGTGTCTATAAAAAATAGTTATCTACATTTTCCTATTTTCTCTTATGTTCTATAAACTAAAAACATGCTGCATATACTCTTATTTTGATTTTTAATGTGAGCTAGGGCCTTCTTCTTCTAGGCTTCTAGTCCTTTCTCTGTTTCATTTCTTTCCATAGATGCTTGGTATATTTTTCATGTATTTTGTTAGACCATCTTTATTTATGCTTGTTATATTTTTCATGTATTTTGTTAAATCATCTTACTTTATGCTTTTGGAATAGCTTTATGCACTCCCACAAGCTCTTCTTGTTGATTGTACCTTTTAGTCCTACCCCATTGATAAAATTATCTGGTCTGATGGTATCTTAGTTGTTGCATCTAAATAGAATGACAGAATCCTCTTTCTAGAGAAAATGGATCAGTTACCCAATAAAAAAAATATTATGTCTATTATCATTTTAGATAGATATAGAAGTTGCTTTTACACAATTATAGAGGCTGCATCATTTCTACATGATTAGCTTAAATGTAATAACTGAATGTCGTGTTTTTACATAGTAACGCTCCTTGACCACTCCCGTAAATTATACCAATATGAATGTGGTGGTTTTACATAGTAATGCTCCTAACCACTCCCATAAATTATACAAATATCAAATTTAATTATAAGGGTTAAAAAAATATTTTAAATATACAAAAAGATTCTATTCGTGATTATGATATTATTAGGCACTCATGTAAATTACTTTGAAATAAGTCAGCTGGGATACTATTTTATAAAGTGAATCTTTTTCTCTGATCTTCTACCCTCAATCTAGTTATACGCTCTTGTTTTATACTACCTAGATGAGAAAATTTCATATTGTGATGAAATTCAAAGATTACAATAGTCAATGTGTAGTTAATAGGCATTAATTACTAACACTTTTTTAGATTTAAATATAATTTTTAATTTTAATAAAATTTAAGTGATTTGTTATTGTATAAGTTAATCTTCTCACCTGATTCCTTCAATCTCGTTATTTCACTTATTTCCAAATGATTTGTGTTCTTTTGTAAGCTACCTAGATGAGAAATTTCGGATCGTAATGGAAGCAAATAGAGTAGCAAAAGCATTGAAAAGTGAATTTATATATATATATATATATATATGTGGAAGAATAAGTTATTATAGAAGCATATCTAATATTCAGTAAACGAAAAAGTTTAAGTAAGGCTCAATATGCAACGAGGGTTGGAAGGAAAGAAGAGATTTAAAAAAAAAAAAAAATGTGTTTATTGGCAAAGTTGGAGGTCAAGGATTTGAAAATTTAGGTTTCAACTTATTTTTCAACCCCACTTATTTTTCAAATTCCACCCTTCATGGATATATTAATTTGACTTACGAAAAGGACAATATCTATCCACTATGTAGATATTTTACTCATAAAGTTAATTTGAACTCTTTTTTAATGAATGGTTCTAGAACAAGTTATGCAATTTGTAAATTTTAAATATTTTGATAACAAATTGTTAATTATTTTCCCTTTATAATATTCCCAATTTTATGAATTTTCTTTCAATTACAAATTTTGGTTTCTTTCATAAATTTAAACTACCTAACACAAATAAAGTTTGTTCAAAGTTGGAGTACATTAATGTATTTGTTTATTATTATCCTAAGGCTTTCTTTGAGGTAGTACATAAATGAATTTTAATGGTATTGTCGGTTTCTATCTATGTTTTTCTTTACACATGGTTTGCTTGCAACTTTTATTTTAATATAAATTTAAATTTTTCTAATTTTTGAATTGTGATTATTGTCCAACATACTCGTCATTTTTTCATATATATTTATTTATTTTAACAACTTGATGAATTGAAAAGTTAAATATCTTAATAAAAAAATAATATTTCTTTTAAAATTATTCATTTTCCCATGTCTTTTACCTTGATTCACAAACTTTTATTGGACTAATGATTCACTTTGGCGTATGAGTGCCTTGATTCTCTACTCACATACACACGTTATTAATATTTAATTATTGCTTAGAGAATATTTTTGTACATAAGCATAGACCAAATTTGTGAGCACTCTATTGCATATTAATATGTAGGTCATGGACATTTGAAAGGCTAAAATAGTTGTCAACCATCAATAATGAATGGATCTTCTTTTTCACACAAGAGGTCAAGGATCACCCTTCCATTTCACATTGAATGCTAACTAGTTCATCTTTTAATAAATAATAAAAATAATTTGGACCAGTAGTAATAAATGAAAGTCAATTCATGCCATTATTACGCAATAAGAAGCAAAACATTTCAACCAATAATAATTGAGATAAACGAATTTAAATTTTATTTAAATATAATAATTTTTATCTCATAATATTAACCTGTAGATAAATTTTAAATGTTTTTAACCAATGCAAAACTAATAACAGGTCAATTAAAAACTAAATATGAGTATAAGAAGGGTCCCCCATTTCAAACACTACATACTTATTCCACAAAGAGAAAGACAAATCATCTTATATAATGTAATTGCTCTTGATCATAGAAAGATGTTCAATCATTATTCATACAAATTCTCAATTGAGTAAAATCTTTCACAAAAATATTGTTTATCACTAGAGGGATGATCTTTTTCTCTCTCTCTTCATGTATGTCTTGATTGTTTTTTACTCCAATTTAGCTATATTTAGATAAAACAAGAATGTAACCCTTGTTCAAATGTCTTAGTTCATACTTTTCAAAATTCAATAATTAAACTAAATTACACACTAGTAATTTATGAACATTTTTAACAAAATTATCAAAATAATATACAAAAACTAGCGCCACAAAACTATCCTTACGCTCTTGTTTCATCCATAGTTTCTAAATATTAAAGGATGAACCGATACTCAAAGATATATAATACAGGAAGAAAAAGAAAAAGAAAAAAGGAGATACATTATCAACTTTAAATAAGTGTAATAATTTTTTTCTTTTAAATAGTTATTTTCTAGTCATAGTTTTTTTGTCTTCACACATGCCTTATCTGTTTAAGTACAAAACATTAAAAGAAAATTTATATTTGCGAATTCTATTTTGCACGTTGTACATATATATCAAACAAGCCAATGATAATTCCTTTTTTATGGAACTTGTACATATATCAAATATATTTGTTGCATTTACTTTGAATTGGATTTACAAAACCATTATTAATTAAATTACACCAAAACTTGAAGAAACCTTTTTGAAATCAAGAAATGCTTTAAGAATCATAGATGTAAAATTCATATTTTACATAAATCTTCTAATAAATCTTCCCACCAATTTTACTATTAAATATCATCTCGTAATCGAAAAGTTCTTATTTTAGAATTTAAATATAATCTCCTAATGGTTGAAGGGAATATGACATAGGATGACATGTGACCTTATTTTGTGACACACAAATTTTAACTCCGAAAGTTTACACACAGTGACCCTTTCGCCATCAATAAACGGGCTAACAAGACAAAGGTAGATCGTCGACGAGATTCATTCGGCATGGTAATTTGTACGGTAGAAAGTCAAGTCGGGCAGATATCCAGCTATAAATGGATTTAAATAACAAGCGTGGGCTAAATCGACAAAAAACCAACCGAGGCATTTCAAAATTGACACAATTGTTTCTTCATTTTAGTTCCAATTAGGATTCGATGGTCTATGAATTTGAAAGAAACAATTATAAGAACTCTTGATAATAGCACATTGCGATGTTGCTTTGGAAACAAACTAGTTTTAAAGGAGTTGTTTCTAATATTAAGTCAAATGTTTTATCAAGAATATTTGAAAAAAAAAAAAAACAACAATTTATATGTTGCGCAATCTCCATGTTCATGGTATCTTCATTTTAAATGGGGGAAATGAGATTTTAGATACCGACCACATCAATGAG
>APFE031608376.1:99202-131508 GCA_000404065.3 Pinus taeda
ATTATTGCTTAGAGAATATTTTTGTACATAAGCACATACCAAATTTGTGAGCACTCTATTGCATATTAATACGTAGGTCATGGACATTTGAAAGGCTAAAATAGTTGTCAACCATCAATAATGAACGACTCTTCTTTTTCACACAAGAGGTCAAGGATCACCCTTCCATTTCACATTGATGCTATAGTCTTTTTATAAATAATAAATAATTTTGGAACGTAGTATAATGAAAGTCATATGCATTACTTACGCCAATTAGAGCAGACATTTAACCAATAATAATTGAAGATAACGAATTAATTTATTTAAATTTTATAATATCTATATATTAACTTTAGATAAACTTTAAATGTTTTTAGCCGATGCAAAACTAATAACAGGTCAACTAAAAACTAAATATGAGTATAAGAAGGGTTGCCCATTTCAAACACTACATACTTATTCCAAAAAGAGAAAAACAAAGCATCTGATATAATTTAATTTCTCTTGATCATAGAAAGATGTTAAATCATTATTCATACAAATTCTCAATTGAGTAAAATATTTCACAAAAATATTGTTTATCACTAGAGGGATGATCTCTTTCTCTCTCTTCATGCATGTCTTAATTGTTTTTTATTCCAATTTAACTATATTTAAATAAAACAAGAATATAACCCTTGTTCAAATGTCTTAGTTCATACTTTTCAAAATTACATAATTAAACTAAATTACACACTAGTGATTTATGAACACTTTTAACAAAATTATCAAAACAATATACAAAAACTAGCACCATAAAACTATCCTTACTCTTGTTTCATCCATAGTTTCTAAATATTAAAGGATGGACCGATACTCAAAGATATATAATACAGAAAGAAAAAGAAAAAAAAGAGAGTACCATGAACTCTTTTAATTTTTTTGTTCCATTATCAACTTTTAAATAAGTGTAATAATTTTTCTTTAATAGTTCTTTATTAGTCATAGTTTTTTTTTGTCTTCACACATGCCTTATCTGTTTAAGTACAAAATATTAAAAGAAAATTTATATTTGCAAATTCTATTTTGCACGTTGTACATATATCAAACAAGCCAATGATTATTCCTTTTTTAATAGAACTTTCATTATTGAATATTTATTTATAATGAATAACATAAACACCCTTATTTTTTAGAGTTCCCTTATCTTCCACAAAGGTTTTTGCTACCATGCATCATTCCTTTGAGTTTTATTGAGTCTTATTAGTCCCTGCCTTCGGCAGGACTATAGTAATCGCTAGATCGTTGACTACGCATTAATTTGGTTTTTGACTCACTTTTTTTTGGCTTTCTCCCATTTTAACCAAAGTTTGATACTCCCAATTTCATTCAAAGAAGTTTTAAACAAAGTTTTTGGGTTGGAATACATTCTGCGTCTTATTACAGCCTTCACTTGGCACGATGTAGAAAGATTGCAGCAATACCGTTTTATCTAAATTTTGGTGGATGTAGAAAGATTGCAATAATATGTTGTATTCAAAGTTTGCTGGTTAATATGTTGTATTCAAAGTTTGGTGGTTGAGGCAAAGTTTGCTTATATTTAAAGTTTTGTATCGAATTCTTATACAAAAGTTTAATAGATTTCAAGTAACACTGGCACTTGTTTCACTCCATTATTTCTTAATGCCAATTATCATCCACGCGTCATGTCTCCCTATATCACACTACCCTCCTTGTCTTCCTACAGAAACAATACATTCTTTGTCTTCCTGTATTCCTACATAAACAATTCATTAGCCTTTGTCATGTTCTCTTCTTACATAAATATCTTGTTCTCTTCTTGCAGAAATAATTCTTTCACAAGGAAAAACTAAAATTTCCTAACATTGGTATTCAACTTGAGGTGCAAACCCTTATGACAAGCTTGCACAAAAAAAATGGTTAGAGGCTGTAATGAACTTGAACGGAAGGATTCAAGCGGACACTAATTCAATATGGAATGGAATAGGTTCATCGCCATTACAGTGCTTTCCTGAATGCGTGACTCACCTGGTGAATCTTAGAAGTCTCGATGTTTCTTCAAATCGCCTCAAATCTCTCCCCAGTTCTATTGGCTGACTCATGAACATTAAAGCTCTAAATGTTTATGAGAAAGTGCTCATTACTTTTCCTGAGAGTATACAAAATTGTAAGTAGGTTCATCATTTTTTTTATATTGAATTTCTTAGTTTTTATTGGTTTATGGGTATGCAAGTTAATACAGTTATATGATATGAATTTAACAGTGCGTTGAAAGAGCTGATTATGAATTTCAAATTTCAACCATTTCAAGGCACCACCAGGTACGTTGGGTTTGAATTTGATGAATCTAAAGAAGTTATCAATACATTGAGATAATATAACTTCTCTTCTTCCATCAATCTCTTACATGAGATCTATGTGTACTCAATGTCCATTTGAACAAACTCAAGCATCTCCCTGAAGACATTTGTCATCTTAAAAACCTACCAGTCCTGAACGTGAGCAAGAAATTTCACCATCTGTTGGATATGCCAGAAATGATAGGTTGTCTGGCATGTCTGATGGAGTTAGACGTGATTTACAACAAGATCTCCATCTTGCTTGGTTCGATTGGGGCTTTTCAAAAATTGCAAAGATTAGGGTTGGAATGGAACCCTATGGTTTTTCCTCTACTTGAAATAGTAGAGCACAACGTAGAAGCTGTCAAGCATTACCTGTGCAAGTGATTAATGAAAAGTAATAATATCAAGGGGCAGATGGAATTACATTTAAAATTATCTAGTTTCAAAAAGTTTTCCTTACCTTAGAAGCATCTTTTAAACATATTTTCTAGTATAGAACCTCAAGGGATTGAAGCCTCTGGAATTTTTGAAACCTTTGGAAATTTCGAGTTCGTTTTCCTTGAATCGTCACTAGAGCCATTCATGAGCACAATGAAATAGAGATAGATCAGAGAAAGCAAAATCCTTTCCAAACCAAACCAACGCCTTGCATCCCGAGACTTATTTTTCACAAAATTATGATTATTCATTTTGTATTTCATTGTTGTCTATATAAATGACAGTCCCTATCATAACTGCACCATCTTGATCACCAGAAAGGGATAAGCCTATAATCGTAAAGTCGAAGGACCAACATAGTTGTTGTTTTTCTATGCAAATCCTTGTAGCCATTATCCTTCATTGATTTCCACTGCAACAATGATTTCCACTGTAGAAATGGACTTCATGGGCATGGACCATCATATGAACTTCTAAAAAAAGGTCTATGGTCATGTTGTATTTCCCTGGGACTCTTACCTAACATGCCAATCCAAATTTCCAAGGTAAGGAATTAGGCAACCCTCACCTTAAAATTATGTTTATGATGCAGGGTAGACCTGCACATACCAGGATCTTTGAATTACCTCGCCTAAAAGAATGCAATTCATATTTTCTTGTTGAGAAAATCCCCTTTCTTGCGTTTCAGTTTCAAATACTTCATAGGACTTTTACTTCTTGAATTTTAAAATCCCGATTGTGATAAAATAAATGCGCGCACCAGCAAACTCACCATTAATATGGCACCTCCGCTTCTGGATCCGTTTGATCAATAATTATACATCAACAGAAGTTAAAACCCCGCGGCCACATACATGGAAAGCGCTTTAATTCTCCACCAACAGAAGTTTAAACTCAGAATCTTATAGCATCAGATGCTTTAATGCATTATAGCGTTGAGCCCGCGCCCACAAATATCATTATGTTAACACATCAGCCCAATACATCAAATTAGAGACGTTACAGTGACTTTATTTTACTCACGGCTTCTACCACCAGTTTGCTCTCGGCCATATCAATGCATGTTATCCAATCGATCATGGAGGACCTCAGACTTAGTGGCGCAGGAGAGTTTAGCAACCCGCAGTCGTGGCTCCTTCACAATCGCAGGTGACCGATACATAATTTAATACACGGTTGGGAAATATGAAAGAGAAGCCACGGCGCTCCAGATCATTCCACGCAGACAGTCAAGAAACAATAGTATAAAACCACTCAGTGCTCTTCTGAACCGGTATATGCACGCGGTGTCAATCCATCTTCAACCGGCACTATAGTTCCCTGACAGTGATTTCAATTTAAGAAAATGTCACATAAGCCAACTGCGCCGATGCTTGCACGTATTGATACACAATTCGAAGAAACTGTTAAATCCACGCATCTGATTTAAGGGATACATTAATACAGGAAATGATCTTTATTCTCCGCGCCCTCAAAACTTTAAATGCGGTATAACCATATGCAAACCAGAATTTAATACCCAGGCTCTCATACATATAAAATTAATAAACCATTAACACGCAGCTAATTCTGTATTGCCCAGAAGAATAAGGAAGCCCATGCATCGTATTCTTTAACAGGAAATTGCGCCCCAATTTTATCATTCCACAATTCAATACCCACAGCCAATTAACTACTGGATGCATGCATACAATTTAAGAAAATACCACAGAATTTTTCCAAACCAGCGAGAGGAATTTTCATAACAATATTTCTGGCACGCTCCTCCCTCTCTCCTGAGAGCTATAGCTGCTTCATTAATTTATAATAATAATGGATATATACATAAAGGATAGATAAGAACTTATCTCCTAGGAAAAGCAAGATTTTTCCTTTTTTACACAATGACTTAAAGCTGGAAGCTTTATTCCTTATTTTTTATCCTAATTTTAAATAAAAAAACATAGAAATTCTATCCCCATTTTATTCCATATTTACAAATGAAGATGTTCTAGATGCTCCTCAATCAGTTTATCTTCAATACAACTTTTTTCCTAATTTATTTTTCCTTTTCTAGAAGATGAAGTGAAATTGCCGAAAATTCTACAATGAAAAAATCACTAGAATTGTTAAGGCTTTATCCCACAGAAGCCTTAGCAAGAAGAAAGTGAGAACTCCATCGAATTAATGGACAAAGATCAGGATGGAAAAATGGAAAGAGATCAACATAATCTCTTCCAATTTAAGCCAAAATTATTCGAATCCACAGGGCTTAATTTGGCTCAGAACCACGTAGAGTCTTACCATAAATACAAGCTCGATGGTAAAAAAATCAAAAATCAAAAATTGATTATGTCAAGCATATCTTAATAGTGTCAAGTAGAGCGCAATTGCAAGTGGTAGTTCACTAGATAGATGTGTGTCTTTTTTCCCTTCTAATTTTCAGAGAACGCGTGGTTTCTTTTTTTATTTTCACTAAATAAATGCATGGTTTTTTTTTCTAATTTTCAGTGAAAGTGTGGTTTCTTTTTCTATTTTCATAAAATGGATATATGGTTTCTTTTTTAATTTTCACTGATAGGTGCTTTCTATTTCTATTTTCACTCAATGGGTGGTTATAGAATCAAAATTAAACACTTTGGACTTCAAAATAAAATCATAATTACTCACAAGTTCATCTACATAACCAAGGCTAGGCACAAATATGTGAAAACAAGATTTATCTACAGCTGACATTTCCTATTATACTCTATTTCACTCTTTTTATTGATTTTGATACGTTACTCCAACTTATATTCAAAGTCATTTTTTATTCTAAAGATTGACATTTCAAAAAAAGTTAAAAGTTTCACACGTATAGGTGAGATGTCCAACTGGCCTCGCTTAGGGTTGCTGCCATTATGCCTGAGATGCCTAGCTGGCCTTGCTAGGGTTGCTGCCATTACGGTATAACAGTTAACAAGGAAGGATTGAAGGACTGGCGGTAGTGTAATTTTCCCTTTTAGTGTTTCTTTTGTCATTATTATTATGTTGCTAGACTACATCGTAGGGATTTATCCCAAATACCGATTTTTTGTAACATTGCAAGCATTACTTTGTGTGTCGTGCATTAAATTTACTCTTCCTTTTAGTGGTGTGGCCAATTCTGAGCCCTCTTCAAGTTAAATTGTACATTTTTCCGTTCCCAGGTACCACACTCCGCCTTACAAAACAAGGATTCTAACGTCACCTTTCACATAATGGAGTTTCACTATATGTATTCATATATATTCACCTCATTTCAGCCTTTCATGCCGCAGATTCATGGCTCCTATAGATCCTTGGACTCCATCTCTTACATTCAAAATTACCCTATGGTTATTATCTAGAACATAGGGAATATATTTCTTTCATGAACATTGTGAGAATACTCAGAATTGTTTTCTCGATATCCTTCGGTTTTCTTGATATCCCTCTCTTTATTAAGGGATTCATTTGTGTTGGATTCAAGTGTTTTAACTCGAAACATCAAGCTAAACTAGTGTATTGCTGTTGTCTTATGATATAGTGCACTTGACTGTGTCATGGCTCTAGAAAATATGGATATGTATTATGTATGCTTTTTTACAGTATGTTAGAAAGTGAAATAAATATCTTCCATTAATAATAATCATTGTTTCATTCAGAATTGGTTTTCTCCTCATGATTTGTCCAGGATTTCTACAGCTAACGGCCTTCCAGTTTAACCATACTTGGAATTGTTTTAATTAATTATTTTCCTCTATGGAAACAATTATACATTACTTATAACATGTAGACATTGTTCCTCTAAAATCTAGGGTTATGTTCTTTATGTGATATACATGTGGATCCATATATATGTTGCTCTTTCAGAAGAGTCCAAAAATATTTCTGGTTTTTTTCTTTTTTCTGCATAACTCTATTTCATAACAGTTTTGTTTTACTTCATACTTATTTTTCTTTGTTAGCTAATAGATCTATTGGAAGTATGGCTGGCTATTTTTATAAGTCCGGATACCCTATTTCTTAGGGCTTGTTCAACATTCTAGTCCTCTATCAGCTACCTATTTCATACGGCCAACTCAACATTCCAGTCCTTTATCAGAAGAATTTAGTTATACAATTTTTTTTGTTTTTGTGAAAATATGAATTTAAATATATAAATATATTCATTGTCATTGATTTTTTTTTAGAGTATTGATATTATGCAGATTTTACAACTCATTCCCACAACTCCACAAGGTTGTTCTTGGCATTTGGTATTTTCCTCTGGGCAGGATAGACAACTCTCTCAGTCACTGGGACAAGTTTTACATCTGAAAAATATGTTATGTCAACCTCATTCATTATACTAATCAATTTAGTTGAAGTGGTTGCTTGCCAAAACCAAGCTTCCCTCCCATTATTAGTTGTGCCTTAGGTAGATCTTCCTTGCTTTCTTTGCCTATGGCCTTGAGGCTAGAAAGCCCCCAAAAGGATCGTTCCATGAGGTTCTACAAACTACACCAACCATCAACAAACTAAATTTTATGACACCTTTGATAATTGTCAAAAGTTCATCATGCTTTCTGCGAGCTAAGCCATTTTTACATAAAGACATCCCTTATCCATTGTCTTTCAATATTTTCAACTAATTGCTTCTTGCTTACAGCTAAATCTTCCCAAAAACTCAACTCCATTAACACTTAAAACCAATTTGGAAACACCTTGTACTTTTCTATTAAGTGGCAAAAACAATGCCTAGCTTCTCACTCTCTTGGAAGGCAAAACTTAATACGAGAGAAGATAAAAATTCCTTTTGCACCTATATATTGACATACATCCCTCTGCTTCATATAACATAGCCTCAATCTGAATAGCATTTTGATCAATGTAGTAAGCTACATGGAATCCATTAGCATAACCGAACTTACTCAACTAACAGGGTTGTTTCTTTTAGCACTTGTTCTCATGACTCTTCTGATTATGGATATCCTAAAAGTAGAAGCACAAAGAAAAAGGAAACCAAGAAACAATCACTAAAAATAACATCCCAAATAGGAACCCCAACTATTAATCATGGGGAGCATAGGAATCTACGACAAGTCATTGGCTATTAGACTATCCATCCAGTGCTTCTGCTTCTAAAAGCATCCATGGTAGGTAATAGAAACCCTCGGAAAATTTCTACATAGTCATTAGCTTTTACCTTAACAAAAGTAGTTTATCATGCATTGTACATGGGGGCCACAACTGCCAGAAAATCATGTAGATTTAGTTAAAGAATCTGTCGGTTGGAGATGCTATTACTGTTGGATTTGCTGTAGTTTATTTTGGTGCAAAATTTGTCATTACTGTAATGAATATTGCCTTGAAGCCTGTTAAGAAAAGTAGTGCATATCAGACTAATTATACTATTTTTTAGTATATTTATTGTCATTGACTAATTCGTATATGGAAATGTTCATTAATCAAGCCTTAAAGTTCTTAATTCATGCTTCTAGCACCTCTACCAACAAGGGCTACCGCTACGACATTGGCTCTCTTGTTAATAAACATTATTTTATACTGTAACATAGTAAATCCATGCGTCATTCCTTTGAGTCTTATTAATAAACATTATTTTATACTCTAACCTAGTAAATTCATGCATCAATCCTTTGATTCTTACTAATAAACATTATTTTATACTCTAACCTAATAAGCGAGTCCTTAGCAATAGATTCTTGAATATGACTATTTTTTAATTGTCATACTTAAACCTCCCACGACTAACATTTCAATGTTTCCAACCCTAAAGTATTTGCACACTCAATCCTTGTTACTAGATACTTGTGAGATCTAAGTTGCCTAAACCAGATTGAATATTCACTGCAATGCGGGAGAGATAACTAAGAGTTTGAGATAATTAAAAGTTTAAGATAGTTGAATATATTCATCTATAGACTTACCTATGGATCACTGGGTATTTTAACCTTTTTCCCTCTTTCCTAGCATCTTCAAAGGGTGTTATTAGTAGAAGGGATTTATTAACCATACCTTTTAATTCAATATTGATTTCAAAATTTTTGTTTCGATGAGATCGATTATTATCATGTTTTCAAAATAAATATTTTTGAATTAAAGAAAATAATTATTATTAATAAAAATAATTTTAATTTGATTTTAATATTTATATTATAATATTTTCATCGTTAATTATGAATTTTTCAGTAAAAACTTTTTGAAGATTAAAAAAAAAAATAACCTATAGTTTTCATCCGCGTGAGAAAATCTGTTTTCAATTCAAACATTGATTTTGGTATCCTTCGAGAACAAAATAAATTTATGAAGTTAGAAATCTAACCGCTCATTATCCATAAAAACCTGTTTTGAATTAAAACATTGATTTAAATATCTTTGAAAGAATAATATATATTTTTAAAGTTAGAAATCTAATGACCAACCACTAATAAATTTAATCTGTATAGGTGGGAGAATGTGAATTCTCCAAAATGTAATTAGTCAATTATGGAAAAAGATTAGCACATAATAGTATAGAACATATCCTATTATAATGTAGAAATAATAACAAAAGCATATAACCTTTGAAGAGTATTTTTAAGGTGGAAATACTGATTTGATTGATATGGTCTCATTCTATCGAAAGTTTTGAACACGAAAATGTCCAAAAACACACTTCTCTTAACGTCTAACTTATATCATTTTTAAAGTATTGCTATAATAATATATATTATATTAGTTTCTATGAAATTGAATTTAGTCACTGAAGCATATAGATTACAATTTTCATAAAGTTCCCACATGATTTACAGGAAAAAGTTCATTTCCATATTCAAAAAGATTAACCATAATAGTTTACATGTTTTTGAAAATAAATGTGAAGGAAAACATAAAATTATCCTCAGTCAAGGAAAAACATCTCGCCCTCCTGAAATGTTCAACGGCCTCCACAAAGTCCAAATCTGTGGACAGTGACCCACAAATAAATTGCGTTCCAATGACGTTTGCAGCACGAAACCATTAATTGGAGAAATGTTTTAAATCTGTAGGCTGTTTTATATCTAAGAATCCTCGAAGCAATCCGCCTCCAGATTTCCCATTCCACTGAGGCCAAACTTTCTGTGGATACTGGGATTAAGAAATGGGGACATATTGTTTTAACGAATCTGAGAATCAGTGGAATTTTATCCATGCAGCTAAAGATGATTTCATGGAGGAAATCTGCGACTCTGATTCTTATTTAAGCTCTGAGAACAACGATTCTCATTCTGCCAGAGTTAGCAAATCGGAACAATGCCAATTATCTTTTGCAGATGATGCCCAATCCACAACCAGCGATTCCAGTAATGTCGAAAATTGGAACGCACGATTCGAGGAAGTCGAAGGAGATGAAGGATTGATGATTTATATGAATTATCTGCAGAATGCTTCTGATGATGACCTCGGAATCCCTCCCAATCTGAAAGAGGATCAAACGCAGCCAGGACTCTGTGTGGATGGACACCTCGTTCAGCCGATGAATCTGGACTTCGACTTCGATGTGGATTTGAATGAAGGAAAAGATGAGAATCATGAAGATGATTCGCTATTTTGGTTGTCTTTTTTAGAAACTTATTAATGTTTGGTTGCCAATCAAGTAGCAGGCATATTGCTAGGTTTTGTAGATTCCACATCACCGGTATCGGAGTTGAATCTACATGTAATATTATATGGTCGGTTAATCTTATAGGGTTCGTTTGAGTAAATTTAATCATTAAATGTAATCTCATATAGTTTGAGTGGGTTCCAAAAAAAAAATTAATACTCATTTCTCTTTATGGCTCACAATTGCTAACAATCTTTTGCTATAAATCTTTTCACTGTCGCAAAGCACAGAAAACCTGCATGGTTCAAAGGGGAAGTTCAACATGAATTAGCCGGTTTCAGTTCCATGTTATTCATTTATTTCTGCCAAAAGGGCTCAGGAAATTGGGCATTGAATGTTGATCGTGTTTGATACTCTCAAAACCATCAAGTGTGGTTGCAGCGGTGTGTAACGAGTAGCCAGTTGCCGTGTTCGGATATCAAAATCGTGGGTCTGTCTCTGGCATCGAAATCTGCGACATTGTCTTTTTTATTGTTTTGTGGCTTTTTCGAATTTTGACGCCCATACTCTCGGCGGCGTTTTGTCGTTTACAAAATGCATTGACATAACTCTATTCATACATAACACTCACATCTTGTCTATATGTAACTCATCTGAATGGTCTGTAGTGTTTTTTTGGTGTGAAGAAAATTGTTTTTTGGTGTGAAGAAAATTGTGATGAAATTTTGATTTGTGTTATTTAAATTAGATTTTTTATTATATATGGATTCAGTTCTTGAAAAATTTTAGCGCAGTTTTATTGCACAAGATTATGATTTGTGTTATTTAAACTAGATTTTTTACTATATATGGATTGAACGACTTGAAAATTTTTAGGGCACTTCCATTGCACAAGATTATCTATCAACCTTGTGATTTCAATAAATTATTGAAATTAGACCAGAAACCTATAGTAAAAACTTCCAATAAATTCTTGTGAGATTTTAAACAAATTAGACCAAAAACCCACCATAAAATTTTCCAAAAAAATCACACTAAAAACAACTCCTAAACCATTAATACACCATTGTTCATTTTGTGGAAAAATTCAAGTTGTATATGTGTGCGTTTAAAATAACTTTGTTTACGGATTTTAGGTAGAACCAAAATCGAATTAATGTTTTATTTGTTATTGATATGATGACTCGTTAGCTAAACTAACTTTAACCAGTAACCACCATCATATTCTGATACTCTTTTTTCTCATATTAAAATATTATACTCCTTTCTTTCTGTCAGATTAACTACTGTCTGACATTTTTTCTCTTGGCATTAAACCAACTCCTGAATTGAACTGTTTATATTTTAAAAAATTTGCATAAAAAACAATGAAGTCGACTTTCAATGCACTTATTATTTATACTTTGACCGTTCTCATTGTGATCTTCAAAAAAAAATGACAGCGTTGCGAACTCGGATACTGAGTAAATGGACTAAATTGACCCCGATATTGGAATCTGGTTATCTTTTTTCCTAAAATATTTAATGATAGAAGTTGTTGAATATGATAGAAGTTGTTGAATTTTTTGTTATTGTAAATAGATTCAATATGATCAAAAATTTCAAGGGTACCCACAATTTTAAAGTTTGACAGGTGTATTTGAGATTTTTAAAAAATTTGGAATTGTTTTTAGTGTAATTTTTTGGACTTTCAGGTGCCTGCCAAAAATTTAAGGTGAAATTTTGATTTGGGTTATTTAAACTGTTTTTTTACTTTATATATGGACTCAATACACTGAAAAACTCTTAGGGCACTTCGATTGTGCAGGGCTACCCATCAAACTTGTGATTTCAATAAATTTCTGTTGGAATTTAGAGAAATTAGACAGAAAAAACCCACCAGGAAAAACTTCCAAAAATGATAACTCTGAAAATTTTTACCAAAATTTAATAAAAAAATCCATTAATTTCAAGGCCAATTTACTAATTTTTTAAACTACGCAATCTGCTAATAATTTTACCGGGCCTATGCACCTCAATTTTGGGAACCGTGCTCATGTTTTATTATTTTCTTTTAACCTAATTATTTTATATTAGTATATCAAAGTAACGGGACCTGCCTCATGGAAAATCGGATTCAGAACAGTCCTGCACCTGCCTCATGGAAAATCGGATTCACAACAGTTCCGAAAAGGAACATATTCTTTGAAATAGTGTGTGGGCACAGTGCAGATCTATTAACTGCCTCCTATGACTGATTAAACAGTAAGATATAACTTAGAAAAGAAAACTGGCGAGAGCTATGTTGGACATAAGAAACCTATCGGAAAAAGACACAACGGCCATGAAACGTAGAAAGGGGCCTACCAGTTCCGTATGTTAACGGATTTGTTTTTGGGCTTCTTGTACACCTTGATGGGATGAGAGGGTGTTTTCCAGAAGTTTGAGCTTGGTCAATTATTCTATCAGCATTATTTTGGAAGTAAGAGTGTTCTGAAACCTGAAATCTGTGTAAATGATTAGATGAAATTTGTTGTTGAGAAATTTTGAAACCTTGTGTGTATTCTTTGAAGAGTTTAACGTTTTAACGAAATAGTGAGATTTTCAAACGATACAAATAAGATTTTAAAAATTCTCAACAACAATATATTGCTGCATATAAAAACAAGGTGTAATTTCTTTTAACTTCCTGTTACTGTCCTCTCCCTTCGCCCTCTAGAAAATGAATTTGTTATATAACCGTAAAACTTAGGGATCTTATAGACCTTCATATTTCTTGACGTACAATATCCTTAAACACTCTTTGTACTTAAAGATTGGGGCAATTCTTAACTTTTATAGCAAATAGTCTACTCCATGGACACGACATATTTCTTTACTTCTCGAGAAAACCTCAACAAAAGTTCCCTACAGCTTTAATTCCATGCACTTGGGTACTAGGTATAAGTTGGGTTGCTTTTGTTAAGAATAGTTATTATGGTACAGTGATGTGTGGTTTGACGGTCAGTTTATTTGGGTGAAGCGTGGGAGACCATAGTTCAAATCTCATTGAGTACACTGACCTGCTGTGGTGGTTGCTCGAGAAGCAAATTCCCCACCCTTGCTATGGTGGATGCTAGAGAAGCAGATTCCCCTTGCTCGAGAAGCAAATTCCCCACCCTTGCTATGGTGGATGCTAGAGAAGCAGATTCCCCACCCCCGCCTTGGTGGCATGAGAGTCTCGCTTTCCTAAAACGATGGGATCTTAGTAGATGATCGAGAAGCAGACTCGCCACCCCCGCCTTGGCGGCAAGAGAGTCTTGCTTTCCTAAAACCATAGGATCTTAGTATATCGACTTGCAGGTAGTTGGATGTACTCTTGGTGTTATACTGGCAACTACGAGTATTGGTCCTGGGTCTCCCATAGATTAGGACTAGGAGTTTTCACCATGTGGTAAAAAAAAAAAAAAAAAGAGTTTATTATCAAATTTTGTCCATGAACTTGCTTACATTACTCACATCATTCACTTTGCTAAACTTTCTTCATTGTAAAATAATTACAATGGTTGTCCATTTACTTGGAGAATTATAATTTCCCTGGAAGAAGTGAAGTAAATATGAGAAGTGGTAGACTCGAGTGGAGGGAGCTTAGATTTTTATTTTTAAGTATACGGTCAGTTTTTTCTTTTTTCCAATTTTTTAGAATACAAGAACGTTTGTCTTGAGAAGGAATCATATTTTGGTTGACCAAATCTTAATGAATTGATTAATCCGAAAAACATTACTATTTATAATATGGATCACAAAAGTCTTAAATCTAACAATATAAGAACAAGTAAAGAGACCAATAACAAGACAAACTAAGATAGTGAAATAACTCAAAAGCTTACCAAAATGGAAAGAGGGAAGAATATGGAGAGTAAAACTATGAGGCTGTCGATTACTATCTTGGCAACCAATGTTTACCTCTGGTCATCAAGCCATTTCTACTCATGAAAATCCTAAAATCTTCTAAATTAATCATTTTGCATGATGGTAATTATATCATCAACAAAATATGTTGAGATCATGGTAGTGACCTACTAATCTTTTTTTCTCTTCATTCATATGTATCATGATATTATATAAAAGTAAAGAGTAATATTTTTGTGGGGTTTACTTCTAGTTAACTCACATATTTAAATCCTTTGTGCAAGGGTTGAGGATGGAAGCTAATTGTAGGGATGTAAAACAACCTGGTACCTGGACTCAACTTAACTAAAAAGGAAAAATAAATAATATTTTCACATAATAAAATAAAGTGTCTTTTAGACAAAAAAAAAAACAACAAAATTGGATATAAGTAATGATTTTGAAAAAAAATGATAAGAATCTCTTCAAATGTTAGCATGATTCAATAAATTTCATTATATAATATATTTTGCCAATATCATGCTCCTATAAATGGCTTGGGTATGCATTAGTATTAAATGTGTTTATTTTTTTTTTATTGGAATGAATTTTTCATTAAAGATTTAAATGTTTAAAGACATTATAATAGATGACACATGTTCATTATTTATATTAGTATAACCACAATGATAAAATGGCTAATCTATGATGACAAGCATCATTTTCACTTATAATGGCATTGGTTGACTATGAAAGGTGGAAAATGACACCAATAGGTCTATATCAACCACTTTATTAATATGGTTAATTAGTAGACCATGGTTCACTATGGTTGATGATGGTTATTGATAATTGATTACAGTAAACGAGGGTTGATGATGTTGACAATGGTTGATCACGGTTGACTAATGTTGGTCGTGGTCCACCATTAATGCAACAATGTATCTATGGTACATTAATGCTAATCATTATTATATGAATGTTGCATTAATAGTTACATTAACATTATTTTTATGGTTTAAGAGGGTTGATGGGGTTGACCATGCTTGCACATGGTCAACCATTAATATAACAATGTATTTATGTTACATTAATGTTACATTATTGAACAAGTTTGGCCATGGCTAAACATGGTGAGCATGTTTGACCATGTTTGACTATGGTTGAATATGGTCAAGTTATGGTTGTTTATGTTTTCCATGATTTGACCATACTAAAAAAAGTTGAGCATGGTTGAAAATGTTGTCTATGGTTGACTCTAATTGAGCATGGATGAGCATGGTTGACCAAGGTTTAACTTATTTTGAAGATGGTTGAACAAGGTTGAATGTGGTCGAATTTGGTGACCATGTTTAACCATGATTGAGCTTCATTGACCATGTTTCACCATCATTGATCTTATTCGACCATGGTTGACAATGGTTAGTATATGGTTGACAATGCTCAACATATGACCAACTATGGCTAAACATGCTAGACTAGGATTGTCAACATTTATCTATAGAGGATTATGATCAACCATGGATGGTCATCTTAACCATGTTAACCATAGATGACCATTGTAACCATTGTTAACCATGTTGATCATGTAGGCCATCGTTCATCGTGGTTTGCCCATGTTTGACCTTGCTTTAACATGGTTGGCCGTCATGAACATGTTGACCATGCTTAACCTTTTTCACTACGATGGACTATGATTGACCACATATAACCATGGTTGATCATGTTCGACCTTAGTCAACCAAGGAAATATCATGGTTAACTCGGTTAAACATGGTCAACCATCATTTTCAATGGTTTTATTTGTGGCCTTGCAACATCATTTTTTTATTTGTGTGCAATGAGATTCAATGCTTATCACCTTGTGATGTCATTTTTTATGCATCACATTGCAACACCATTTATTATTGGTCAAAATTGCAACAACATTTATTCTTTGTCATATCCTAATGATATTTCTTGCTTGTGATGTTGCGACGTCATCGGTTATTTGGCACATTGCGATGTTGTTTATTGTTTTTCATATTGCAAAGATGCCTTTTATTTGTCACATTATGATGAGACTTATTGTTCATCACATTGCAATGACATTTTTTGTTTTTCATAGTGCAATGTTGTTTATTGTTTTTGATGTTGTGATAACGTTTATTGCATGTGACATTGCAACAATGTTTCTTATTCCTCACAGTGCAAAATATTTTGTTATTCATCAAATTCGGAAGTCATTTGTTGTTTGACATTTGTTGTTAATCAGATTGCAAAAAATATTACAATAATTATAGTCATTAAAGTCATATTGCGAAAAATATAGAGTTAAAGTATTAAAGTTATATTGCTAAGTTATAATATAATTATAAAAGTTAACCCTAAGGGTTAGCTTAATTGGTCACATTCGTATTGTCAAAACACCTTTTCTATTGAGAGGTCACAAATTCAATTTTCTCAATGCTCTTGGGGTGAGGTTTTGTGGTTGAGTCGGCAGGAAGTGATGCCTTTGGGTGGATTTTCCTAGTACAAATCTCTATAGATGTAGTGGCTACCAATCTCTAGGGTTTGTGAACCACATAGACTATATATACGCATATACATTTAAAATACTATTAAATTTATTCTATATATTTATTTAACTTAAAATTATTAATTTTAAAAACTTTATTAATGAATTTGCCCATGTTGACCATGGTTGGGCATCCTAACCATGCTAATCATGGTTGACCCTAATTAACCATAGCCGACCATGTTGAACATTATTAACTGTGGTTTGGCCATGATTGACCTTGGTTGAATATGGTTGACCATCTTGACCATGTTGACAATGGTTGACCTTATCATCTGCAATTAACAATACTTGACCACATATGACCATGGTTGACTATGGTTGGCCATGTTGACAATATTTTCTATTATAAGCATAGTTGACTACAAGAAGCAAGGTTGACCATGGTCGAATATAGTCAAATACAATGAACTATTTTTAACAATAGTTAACTAAGGTGACCATAGTTTATAGATGTTGACCATGATTGATCATTTTCATCCATGGTTTAGCATGATTAACTATGGTTGTTTACGATTTACCATGGTTCAATATGGATGGTCATGGTTGATTATGATCGACTATGGTTGATTATAAGTGTATGTGGATACCCATACTATGGTTAGCCATGGTTGCTTATGATTGACTATGGTTAAGTAACATTGAACATGGTTGGCTATGCTTGACATTGATCAACCACGGTTTTACCATGTTAAACATGGTATACATTTTGGTTCACCATGTTAACAACAGATGCACATGGTTAACCATGGTGATTATGGTTGATCATGAAGACCATGGTTGAAAGTGTTTGATGATGATTACTTATGGTTAACTATGTTTAAGTAATGTTCAGCATGGTTAGCTATACTTGATAGTTGTTTACCATGGTTTAACCATGTTGGACATAGTTGAAATTATGGTTTTCTATGTTAACAATAGATGGAGATGGTTGACCATGGTTGCTTATGGTTGAATATGGCTAAGTAACATTAAACATGTTTGGTAGTGCTTGTCATGGGTTGACCCTTTTGAACATGGATTACATTATGGTTTGACATGTTAATAATGGATGGACATGGTTGACCATGGAGACCATGGTTGATTGAAGTTGACCATGGTTTTTTTAAGTTGACTATGGTTGCTTATGGTTGACGATGGTTAAGTAATGTTGAACATGATTGGTTATTCTTGGCATTGTTTGACTATGGTTTGAGCATGTTGAACATGTTTTAGATTATGGTTAACCATGTATAAACAAGGATGACTATTTTTGACCATGTTCAATCATTATGACATGTGTTGATCGTGGTTGAATATGGTTGACTATGGGTCGCCATAGTTAGCTATGGCTAACATGGTGGTTGAAAATCAATGACTATAGTTGAATATGGTTGACTGTGGCATACCAAAGTTAAATATGGTTTATCACAATTGATTATGTTTAAACAAAGGACAATATATCTATTAAATAAATATATTAAAATAATATATATAACCAAATATATGTTAAAATAATTAAAATATAATTATTCAATTTATTATTTAGGTTCATAAGGCATTATTAATAAAGTTTAAAATTTATTAATTTCAAGAGTTATATTAAATTTTATAGAATCTAATAATATATAAATTTATATTTTTATTAAAGATAATTTGAAGATTGAGTGAAAGGGAGGAGTCGAACCTGTCAAGTGAGTGGGTGACTAGGGTTAAGCTTGCCACCGCTACTCCTCCCCGCGCACTACAAATTTATGTAGTGGGCTTCATGAGATCATGGTGCAATTGCAATTTTGTTGCATTTTTGGTGTTTCACTTTTAATTGTTCTGGATTCCTTGGTTGTTTGTAGTGGTTGTGTGTAAGTTCATTTAGTCTTTATGTGTAGGTTCATTTAGTCTTTTCTTATTCAAGGTTTCAATCTTGGTTTTTTACTGCCATGGCTTGCTATTGGCTTGGCTAACCTATTCTCTTTCCAAGGTTTTTTTATTTGATTTCTTATACAATTGGCATTTTCCAACCCTGTCATGGATGGTCATGAACATTTTCCCTGTGGGTAGATTTGTAGAAAGGGTGGATACAATCCCTTCTCTTGATTTTGGGTTTGCTACCTCTGTGAGGAAGAACATTAATATTGTAAAGGAAAGAGGATTGATTGGTAAGTTCACCAAATGTCGGCTAATTTATAACTCTATTGCATAATTGACCCATAAAAATTGGGTAGATCATGAGCCCATTGATATTCTTTATTATGGAAACAATTATTTTTCTTTTGATTTTGAAAGAAAAGAGGACAATGATTTGACCTATAGGTCGAGGCCCTATTTTATGGGTTCTATGGGAATGTTTCTCACCCAATGGAATTCAAATTTGGATCCTACCATGAGAATATCTTCTTCTCTTGTCTAGATTAGATGGTCACACATTCCTCTTTTTTCTATAATGATGGTATTTTAAAATCCATAGGTGACAAATTAAGATTCTACATTACTAGTTCTTAGGGTAAGGATAATAATTTTTATTGTTCCTAAACTTTTGTTGAAGTAGATTTTATAAAAAGATTCTTTGAGGAAACTTAGCTTTTCTACAATAGGTGTTCCCATCTTTAGGCTTTGGAATATGGGTACATTTCTTTTGAATGTAAATTTTTACATGAGTATGGGCATCTCACAAAAGGCTATCCAAAAACTCTACCATCTTAGTATCCACCTATTCCTCTACCATCTTCTCAAAATAATTGAGTAAGGAGAATTAAAATAGTTTCAAGGAATCACAAGAGCCATCCATCTAAGAGTCCTCATTCCAATAGGTTTAGATCTCATCAACATCTTCACTCGAGTGATAGATATGAATATTTGAAGTCCTCATATGTTGAAAATATATATGAAGATGATTAGGCAAATCTAGCTCAAGTTCCTTTGGAGAACATCAATTCAACCCCCAAAAAGGAGGCTTCTTCTAAGGATATTGACAAAATCCCTCCTTCGTATAAGAAGGAAGAAGAGGCCAACTTGTAGGAATACAAGGATGCTAATCTCTACACTTCTCCTTCCTATTCAAATGGTCTAAAAAAAAGACAACAATCTTTTCCTCCATTAACAAGAAGAAGAAATGATCAAAACAAGAAATCCCTAAAATATGGTGCCTCTTGTGATTCTAGCTGTGAGTGGTAAGGTTCTATGTAATCTTAGAAATGTTTTGTTTGTGTATCATCTTGTGTAAGATATTTGTAAAAATATACTCATAGTATCAAGAAACAATAGGTTGAAGTCTTGGAAGGTCTAGTATTAGATTTCCTCTCCTTCTTCTTTTGTTAAGGGGATGATGATTTTTTCTACTATTCTTTTTTTGAAATCATTGAATATGTTTTCTCTACAATATTCACTCCATTATAGATCAAGACCATATATTTTTACTTACTAGTAGATATATATTAGAATTTATAATGACATATATATAAATGTGGAATTAAAATAATATTATTAACTTATTTTACATTTTAAAAATTAATTAAACAGATAAAAAACTTAAAGATTAAGTGATACTAATTATATTATATATATTAGTATAAAATAATGAATATTATATCTAATATCACTTAGTTATAATTATAAATTAAAATTATAAATGAAGGGTGAGAAATAAATCTAATCTTTAGATAAAATTATTTGTTTAAAATTAATAAATATTTTGCTTTTAAATTTAAAGGAAAATATATATAATAATCAAGTTAAAATTTTAAATCATAATATATTTTATTTATTAATGTATTTTCTTCAATATTATTCATTTAAGATGATTATTAATAAATTTTATTTTCATATTTTTATATAATCTATTCAATTATGAATATATTTATAATAATATTTTAAATAAATTACATATATAAATAATATTAACAAAAATAATTAATGGCCACATGCACATGATTTTTCTAAATAATTACATGGCCACATGCACATGATTTCAGCAAACACATTTAAGTTATAATTCATGTCGGTTTTTTCTTAATTTATTTCATGATGTATCTGCAACATAGAAAAGCTATATTAAATAATTTCATAATAATGTGTAATGAACCAAACATTTATTATAACACTTGGCAATTGCGTATTAGATTTTCTTTGTTATTGCTCGGCCATAAGCCACGTAGATATTGATGAGAGGCAACCTTGTCCGAACCATACAGTGATATTTTCTTTTAAAAGACGTGAATCTAGACTGCAATTTCAATATTTTGGGTGAGAATTCAGAGAAAACACCATTAAATCCCTAAAATGATGTTGAAATTAAAACCCTCAAATACCATAATTATCAGAAATTATTTTGAATTTCCTTTCAAAGGTTCCAGAAACTTATATATGAAATCAGTCTTTGGATCTAACATACTAACCAAGAATACACGATGGTTGTGGATGTATTTGGCATATAATTTGTCATGTTGCTTAATATTTCCCGCCAGACAATGCTTGTTTTAGTGGATATAGTGTATTGCGTTCAGATGCACTGCAGAATATCCGAATTCATCTTGCCTTACGGAAAACATATTTGCATCTTAGTCGTTACACTGTGCAAAATATTGCATCTCTTGCAGTGCTATCCTCATTTCGACAACCTGCAGTTAGAAGACATCTCTAATGGTTGCAAAATGTTATATTTATGTTTACCTTCACCTTACCATATAACAAGCTTTATGTTCACCACAATCTTTTTTTTTTTGTAGATAGCAAGTTTGCATCTTTGTTTGTTCACTAAACAAATTATCATTTTTTTTGCAGATGGAAAGTTTGCATTTTTGTTTGTTCACTAAATAAATTATCACCAGCAGGGTAGGAATTTGGATTTCTCTTTACCCGTCATACAATTTTTTTTGACGTTTTGGGTCCTTATGTTTCCCGTCAAGAAACGTTATATTAAAAATGTTGCCCTTCAAGAGTGATGTTCTCATAATAAATTAACCCTTCACTAATAAAGTTTTGGAAAAAGTTATTTGTTATCCACAAATGCACATTGATTGTTGATAGTCCCGAAAGAAACAAGCTTTCACTTCTACGAGACTAGATCTTAAGCCGTTAACCAATACATAAACAATTTTAAAACATACCCTACACCCAACTATTAATATATGTAATGATATGCATTAAACTATATATTTTAAATTTCATTATTAAAAAAAAAAAAAAAATCATAATCAATTATTACCGGGAAGGACGCAGTTTCCTTACTACAAAACCTTCTCGGTTTTCTGTTGCATTTTGAATTTCTAGTTTCGAATCACATAGGCCATGACTGCAATCCCTGTCGTCCGTGAAGAGGACAATTTCAGTCACAGGAGTCCTCCACATATTTTTTCAACCATACATATGGGAGTCTGGGAGTCGTTGCATACAAATCTGTGAGCTGATGGCACGGACACAATTTAAGTCGTGGCATTGGTGTTGCCGTAATATAATAGGAACTCAGACTGTTTCTTGGTTGATATTTCTGAGAGTAATTTTGACGGAAAGTAGACGTTTCTCTGGTTGAACACTGCAGAGGCCGACTATGGTTCAGGGATTCGGGCCAAGAGCGGCCTCCACTCGCTCGTACAATCCTGCATACCCGTGTATAAACCTTCTTTAACTGAGCCAATACTCCACATAAACCAATCTGAAATATGCGAAGTCCTTTAGTCTTTATGCGCATGAGGATTGCGCATATCCCCTTCGTCCTTCGCACTTCCCTTGTCTCTTATGCGAAGAGCTCTTCAAGCGAAAGTCGATGAGTGAAATGAGCTCTTCCTTCACTCATATATATACGTTTCCTTCCTCATGTTAAGGGGGTTTCTTATTCATGGCCGACCTCCCTTTATTACATGTAAAGCCCACGTATATCATACATGCCCCACATAATTCATGTCGGCTTTAGAATTTAGAATTTAGCATATTTTTAATTAAAAAAACTTGCCCAAAAAATACCCTTCTGTATGAAAAATAAAGGGGCGTAAGTTGCAACTATACTAATGCTGATTAGAATTTTGCATATTTTCAATTAAAAAAACTTGCCCAAAAAATACCCTGTTATATGAAAAAACTTGCCGCGTAAGAACGTTTGGTGCGTAAAAACGTTTTGGAAAAAGCTCCAAACTCAAAAATCCGTCTTTAACTCTTCCAGGCACGTCACTCAAAACGGGGAATGACAAATTCCAGCCATCAAATACGTGCAAAAAGCCTTATGACAGGCAAAATGCCCGTCAAATTCCATCCCTGATCACGAGCCTAATCATTGTTGTCCATAATTTCACAACCTTGAATAAAAATAAACACGGACTTATCTCAAGGGGCTAGTTTAGTATTATATTAAACTAATTTGGACTTACAATACCCAACAATTTTATCAAAGGCTCTATGTGAGGCATCCATTTAAGGAGATCCTCAACAAAAGATGACATATTAAGGACAAGGATAAGAAGGGCATCCATGGGTTAAACTTGTTTTGAGATCACAAAGTATTTGATTGTCTCGAGGTCATTTCTTGATTGTTGACTTATCAAAGGCTACATTTGATAGTGACAGTTGCAAATTATAGGGTTATAGATGCTCTTTGCATGCATTTTGGGTTCACTTAGACAATCTAACAACATTTTTGCAGTGGCGAGTGTGATAGATCACGTTCAAATCTTATGTGGACTTCTGTTAATCATATTTTATGGAAGATTTTTTTGGAAGGCTTCCGTATTAGGAATTTAGATGTTAGTGTATTATCTTGACTTCACTGTCTTGGGTAGGCCTCGGCTACCATGATGGAGATAGTTGAGCTTTTTCTTGAGGATATCTTATTGACTAGTTTTCTTCATTGTATAACCGTACAATGCTCATTTCTATTTTAATTGGTAGTGTTAGAAATCTATTCTTAACATTTTTTAAATGCCAAGTTTTCTTCGATGCTTTGATTTGCACATATGCATTCTAGAAAACACTATTTTGATGGGAAACCATCTTGTTGAATCTGGGATTTGAAACACTTGTTGAGATTTTTAGCCCATCAGTCGAGGGTTAACTCTCTTCAGTTGCTTTCTTGAATCATTTTTGTTCATCCTCAACAATCTCAAAACCATGTTGTTGACTGTGGTATCCAGAAAACCCATTTTCAATTCATTAGCACATGGTTAACTCTCTTTATTTGCTTGCTTGAAGCATTATTGATCATCCTCGACACTCTTCCTATAATAAATCTTCATTAACTCACTTTCATCTTCAATATACTTTTGTTGTTTTCTTTATCATTTATTAAATATTATTCTTTGAAAACATTATGGGAATTAAATCCTCTTTGATTGTTCATGCATATGCTTGTTCAAACTCATATTTTGTTGGTCCCAAAGAGGATCATGTGAAACTGTTTTGGATAATGTTGTCAAAACTGAACTGGTCACTGAACCAGTCAACCTACCAAACTGTGAACAAATCCAAAGTGGAAAAAGAATTGAAAAATAAAATTCGTGACCAAGAAATACATTTCTGAACTAAAAATACATTAACAAAGAGGCTTTAAATGGCCTCTAGCATAAAAAAAATCCTTCCCCAACATATAGCTACAAATCATCAAAATCATTTCCTTTATTGGGATCATCATTATTACTATATATATGAACTAAAAATCACATCTCTGAATCAAAATTACATCAACAAAGAGACTGTAGATGACCTCTAGCATAAAAAAAAAAAATATACATAAGCAACATTTCACATTTCCTATGGCACAATTATTACCTTCTCTATAGGTATTGCCATTTTATTTTTAAAAATTTCTTCTAATCTTATTGGAAAAGAGTTGTATATACTATTCAATATGATGAGATGCATTTTGGAGACGCCATTGGCCTAGCATGATAAATCTTCAAGATGCATATGAAAAAGGAGAAAAAATAAAGACTAATCCCTTAGTTCCCACGAACTCGATCTAAAACATGATGGTCTTCTTACCTCACACATAATCCAAACATAACACCACTTTGAGGTATAAAATTTAATTCAAACCAAAATTTAATTATGCAAATGCAAAGTTCTTCTCTCAATATAAGTAAAAAATGGTTAAACATGCCCTTTGTGGGCATGGAACCTGCAACAACAACAAGATAAATCTTAACAAATCATGTTTCCCTTCTTGCTTTGATACTGAATAAGTACATTGGTAATGATTTTTAGATGCATATAATACACCAAAATGGAATCATGTTACTATTTGGTTTTATCTTCATACTATATGGAGAAAAGGGTTTACATTTCTTATCCCTTGAAACCCTCTAGCTTCAATTTTTTTTACTTCCTCTTTTGCATTTTTGGTAACATAGTATTTTTTACTTCCTCTTTTGCATTTTTGGTAACATAGTATTTGAATAATAATGGATATCATTTGAAGAGATGTGAAGATTTACTATACATTAAATTTTAAATTCTTGTGGGATAGGAACCAAATGAGTTGTAGTATTTATGGACATGAGCATACTATCTGAATGAGCAACAAAGACTTTGGATTTTCATAAATTTTTAAAGATTCCATCATTAACTCTTTCCTATCATGAACTACTAAGGCTTAAATTTGACTATAATTAAATTGAATTATTCAATGTCTCCTTAGACTCATTCATCTGTTGTGCTTGCTACAGTTGATTTATATTTTGTTTAACAAAGGTTTTTTATTTTTATGTTTGAGGTCTTTCACTGAAGATTCATGAGAGAATATTATATTCTTTAAGTACTAGATTGATTGTATGTTATTTAGCTCTGAAATGATGAAATGTTTGTTTATTTCTTTGATTCAGTTATAACTTAAACGATTTAACATATTATGTTGTTTGACTTCAAAAAAAATTCTTGGTTGTACAAATTGGAATTTTCCCTCAGCTGAGGTGTAGTGATAGTCCACCTACTGATCCTCTCCTTACATAATTAGAGGTTTCTTTTATGTGTGAGAAATGATGCAATTTCTATTTTGGTGAGAGATTATGCAATGATAACAAGGCAGTTTCAGGTTAATGTAAATGGCTTCCACTTAGAACATTATTTTCTATTATTGTTGATTGTGCCTACTTCCCACATCTTGGATTGCATTTTGTCAATGATTCATTCTCTTAGTTTATTTTGGGATTTTTTCATTTTGGATCCATCAGAAAAGAGTTTGATTACAATGGTTAACAGATTGGTTATATAGGGTTTGATTTGGATTTAGATGTAACGACAAAACTAGTTACTAGTGTTATTGCTAATATTAAATACCAAAATCAATGGATCGATGTTTCCTTCACTATGTAGCTTTCTTTATTGTATTCTTGTTTTTATTATAAAAAACATTTATTCTGGTGGTTTCTATGCCACTTTACTTTTTTAACACTTTTTCTACAACACTTTCATTTATTTCCACTAACTGTTATGTTGAGAATTTGAGTTACCACTAGCTTATTGTTTATTTTGCTATCTTATGAGCTTTACAACAAATTCAACCTAATGATTGATGATGTTACTTCCACTATTATTTTTTTTTGTTGCTAAGTACTTTACAAACTCTAAATTCAGACAATGTGTTTATTTAATGAATTCATATCCCAATCACAACATTTACCTTCTTCCTTTGACAACCTTTCCTATTAAGGGATTCATTGCGCAGAGAAGGACTGAAATTTTGGGGTTTGTTATAGAATAAATTTTGAGCTCTTATGCAGTAACTAGTTAGTTGTTAGATGTTAAAAGTTATTTGAAAGAATCACTCATAATTTTACCAAAACATAGGGAAATCACATGTATCATAAACTTATATTAGTTAGAAAGTAAAGATGCACAGTGTCCAAGTAATGCCCAGCTGTATAAAAAAAGTTGTAAAACAATTGTTGATAGATGATCTACTACTTTGTGTCTTTTCCTACTTAAAGGCTTCTCAACACTTTTCAGCTATCATCAAATATTTCTAGTCCCGAATGATGGGTGGAGTGTCCACTCGAAACGTTTGACAAGCTAAAAATTTTAATGCTATTTTCTTCCTAAAATCTTCTACAAGATGATTTACTATTCAACCATCGGTATCATTTAAAAAATACGACCCTTGAGTTGGGCTATTGATTTGACAAGTGGGATCATATTTTTGTCTCATGCAAAGGGTATTCGCATATCTACCAGTTATATACAATGGATTATAATTAAAAATCCCCTATGGCCTCTTACTATGACCAATGAGAGTTTAACAACTCAAAATATCCATGGGAAAACATAACTACTACAACTTACTTTACCAACCCATCGCACTTAGTTCTATGGTGGACCTTCACACCATTCTGGGCCTATTTCTACTCAACCATTTAGGTCGTTCTAGGCCTACTTCCAATTTTTCACTCAATCCTTTGGGTCATTCCGTACCTATTTCCAATTTTCCACTCAACCCTTTGGGTAGTTCCAATCCTATTACCACCAAACCCTTTAAGTAATTCCACTTACAAGCCTAACCCTTCACAAACCCTCTATGTAGTTCCACATCCATGCTTGACCCTTCATACACAGTTTTCAGTTTTAATTATCCACTAAGCCCTTCACAGAAAACTCTAGGTCCAACCCTTGACACACAGTTCTATGTTTTCTTATTCACTTGGACCTTCACATAGTTCTAGGACTAAAAATAGACATAATTTTAGATTTTTTGATGAAATCTACAAGAATTTTCGTCAGCCATTTTTTAATCTGATAGTCATCCAGATTTGTTAGGCCATGTCATGTGGTATTAGAGATGTTTTTTTATCGTCGCCTTGTCCTGTATTTTTTAGAGAAGATAATTTATCTTCATTTTTTTGTGACTTTACTACTGTTTTCCAAATATTTGCATGTTGACATACATTTCCTTGGACTTGAATCCTTGGGTGTATTTTGTTGAATTTTTCTTTTATAGTTAAGATCCCTTTCAATTCCTTCAAAAGTTGTATGTGCAGCACTGTTAGACATTGGATAAACTCAGGATTTCTTTGTGTTTCATGACATGTGCTTAACCTTCTCTCATGGATTAGTTGACTCTAACAATGCACTCGTTTACCAACACCTATGGGTTTTAGTGTAATGACAATCATGATTCCAACAAGTGGTATCAGAGCCAAAGGTCTCGAGCTCGAATCAAACCTGACTCGCACTACAAGGGATATTGATGGATGTTGGACAAATCACATTTCACATTTTTTTCCTGACATGCACTTAACAAACTCTCCTAGATTCCTTAACTTTGGTGATGAGTTTGTTTGCTTACACCTGCGGGTTTTGATGTAATGAAAATCATGATTCCAACAATCACCTCGAAGCTCCCTGCTAGTAGTGGCTTGTGTATTGCCATGAATCTCTTTGCTAATTGTGGCCTATGCATTTCCCTCACAAATTGGATCCATGGTAATTTATGTACTTCCTATCTTTCACATACTTTCTGTGCTTTTTCTAGATATAACTATTATAATACAAATTTAATAATCTATTTCTTATGACACTACCTAAATGGTAAATGCTCATTAGTTTTGTAAATGGATTCCTTTATTCTATACATGATTGGGTTTTCAATCTGTGTGAGGTCCTAAAGTGAGTATACAATGCTTGATTTTGCATTGACTCAACTAGTTTGGGGTACAAATTACATGCTTTATGTTTTACACAAATTAGCATACATATATATATATGACATACTCACAACGTAGATTTGTTTTTGGTCTATAATAGCTTCAACCCATTTGTAATTCATTCAAGGTGTGACAAGGCACTATTCAAGGAAAAGGAAAATTTACAGTGTCATATAAGTCAAATATCTATGGGAAACTAACAATTCTTCATATTTTTAGATAACGCACCTAAAATTAAAATTTCTTTCAAAGGAAAGAAAATATGATCCAGTTAAATATTGTTTCAGTGATTGCAAGACCTATATTGTTTTATCTATTGTTTAACTTATTTTAGTTTTCAAAGCATTCAATGTTGTTGTTTGGCTGTTACACGTCATCATTAAATTGTAACCCTTTGAAGACATTATACGAAAATACTTCTCATTTGGAAGTTTTGTTTGGTATAATGGTATGTCACTAGGTTGTCACAATACATGACATGTTATTCTCACTCCATCATTGTATTCAATTATTGTCCTTTCCTCTCTATTAATATTATTTATTTTTGTTCATGGAATAAAGTTTCTGAAGTCAAAACAAATAAAATCAGTGCTCAGGATCAGGAAACATTGATATTAAAGGTTAGTTTTCATGTGCTCATATATCCACTGTGTGTAAATTAGGAGTTTAGTTTCAAGCATATTATTTTCCTGTTGAAATGTTGCTTCACTCCTAATTTTAGTTTGTAAGTCCAATGTGCAATTGTGATTGGATATCATGAGTGATATGATTTGAGTGCCAACCTTGAAGTATGTGAAGCAGTGATTAATTTATTGAATTTTGTATTTCTAATAAGATATTATTAATGCAAAATAAGGTTTAAGAGATTATCCCACAATTGAAAAGAAAATGTATGTATCTTGTTGGTAAGTTCTTGCCAATTAGTGATTTGTGGGGTCTACCTGGGAATGACAACTTATGGTGGATGGTTATTTGGAGAATATACAAGCTATTCCCTGTTTATATTATTGGGTAAATAAAAATATTCCTTTTGCATGTATGATGGGTAGCGGAAAGGCAATTGTTGGAAATATTTTAGAAAAAGTCCTAGGATATTACCTTTTTAATAGGTTTGCTTCGTGTAGAATTTTAGGTGTCTATTACCATTTTACCTCTCTGATTATTTCAGTTTCTTTTTCATTTGCCCCAATTTTATCCACCCTCGATAAACTTCATTACAATGATTAGTTGGTGGAGGAGGCCTTAGGTAGTGCACGTAGAGCACATATTTTTAAAAAGCACAATGAACGAGGCTTCGATGATTCTAAGGTAGTTAGACTACAAATATTTTAGTGTTCTTATAGCACTATCCTCTAAAGTCTATATGACTCAAAATTATGCACCTTTGGGGTAGTGTATTATATGTTTTACATTGTTGTTCATATCTAATGTAGATCCTTAAATTGTTTTACTCAACTACATTGTATGAATAGAAAATGTTTTCATTCTCTTTTGTTTTGTCCTTTGGTTTCAATAATTTCATGTTGATTTAGAAAATAATAACTAATTTATTTTCTATTCCATGCTTTTTTATATTACAAATTACCAAAATTCTTAAATCTAGTATTCACAATTAGTTAAAATCTACAATTTCTAATGTTGAACTAATTGGTTTTAGTGTTTGGTTGACAGGGTGAAATGTTGACGGAATTATATACTATGTATCATTTAGTCAATATCCACTAGAGGTGGTGCCCTAGTTTGTCCTCAAAATTGGTTAGGAATATGTTTTGTTCTGATTCATATTTCATATTCAACCTTAATATTTTTGTTAATATATGGTAGATTGATGCAACCCTTGTATTGTTAATAACATGTATTTTTTCAAACTGAGTAATGGAAATATGGGAGCATTAGTGAGCATTAGAAGAAGAATATAAGTGCAGTTCACCATAAATATCAGAACCCAACATTTTGTTCCAGCTTGCACAATTTACTTGAGCCATGAGGGGGTTGCCTAATTTTTATTCCTCCATTGAAGGGTCATACAGACTGATCATATGCCCTTATGATTTTTCCTTTTTCATGTTAGCTTCTCCACTTGGCTAATAATTTTTTTGATTTTATTGAAATAATTCACCATTTCACTTTCATAATTCATTCGCATTGCCAACCATGCTTTAGTTAACTAGTCAGTGGTGAGGTCAATAGACCAGAATTAACTGTAGATCGATGTTTCATTTTCTTTTGTGGCCTATGTCTAACCAAATGGCACAGTTAAAAAGAGATAAAATGGGGTGCAAGACATAAACAAATTTTTTCAAATAATTACCTTTCAGATTTGGCATTGAAGCCAAGGAAATCCCAGTGCAACTCCCAACCTCAAGGTGTGCTCTTAGAAGAAATATGAGCCCAAATAAACTTAACCTTTTTGAAAAAAACTATCAAAATTTTCTACAAAATATATAAACCTCATAAATTTTAATTTTTTTTTTATAATTTTTTACAGGAGACAAAATAAAGTGCAAGACCTAAACATTTTTTTTTTCAAATAATTACCTTTCATATTGCACACCCAAAGCAAGGAAATCCTTGTTATTGGGTGCAACTCCAAACAGGTTGGTGTACTTCTAGAAAAAAATATAATTCCAAATAAAATTAATCTTTTTAATAACGTTTATCAACATTTTATTCAAAATATATAAACCCTTTAAAATTTTATGTTTTCCTTCCATAAATGTTTCCCATGTCTTTTATTCAACATGTTAATGATTTTACCAGCTATTCTACACTTGCACAACAAATGGTTCCTTAATTTTTCTTTATATAAGTAATGGTTTTTTAATGCTATCCTTCTTCATTCTCCAACACTTTGTGGCTGATTAAATGGGAAAGGATTTTGTGTGAAAACACTTTGTGGCTGATTAAACGGAAAAGGATTTTGTGCGAAAATATATTTTTTTTCTGAAAAGTTTGGCATGCATATTGTGCAAACAATCTCATGAATTGGAAAATAAATATACACCTTTTTCACATCACAAAATATACTGTAAACTTTTCTTTATTAATAATACATCAAATGTCTACTAACGTAGGCTTGATTTTCTAAATTTCTTCGCTTTACTCAAGCCATCACAGATTAGATTGCTTTTACGTCTGTGACAATTTATTATTCTTCCTATATGGGGATTCTTCCTTTATTCCTGCCATCTCTTACTATATTAATTGGCTATAAATGTGTTACTCTTCGGGATAAAATATATTATTTAGTGATTTGATGGTTATTTTCAAGAAAGAAATGCAGAAAATGTTCAGAATATCCAGAGTTTTGGGAACGCCAAACAGTGTTTTCAAAGTAAATTGCGGCGAAAATACCAACTACCACACCCACTTTTAAAAATGTTGAGGGTGATAGAGACCTTTGAAAATTAAAATACAGGGAAATGTTGTTATCATATGAAAATGGAAAATGTTGCCATGGAATTTCAAGATACACTTTTGACAAATGCAACTCAATTTTATAATATTAATTACTCCACCCCGTCAATGGAACCTGAAAGTCACAAGTAAATTACAATTCAAAGAAGGATGGCTTGAAGAAAGGTAAGGAGCTATACGTGGGCTGCATCTGTCAATTCACAGCGACGTAGCACATTGTAAAATATTAAACGTCAGTTTTTCAATGCACTTACTATTTTAACAATCCACCCCGAGCCAAATTTTTATGCACTTACTATTTTTACAGTGACAGTTCTCATTGGTGCCACTATGTTTGGAATTTCAAATTCAACTTGTCTATGTAGACGAAATTTGATGATGCTCATTTGATTTTGATCCGTACGAAATTTGATGATGCGCATTTGATTTTGATTCGTTACTTTATCTTTTGGGTAGATTTTTTTGGAGTTGTCTATAATGCGACTTTTTGGAGATTCCGGTGACGGAATCCGGCGGAAGAAATTGAGGTTAAATCTTGATTTGTTGCAGTTAAAATGGTTTTTTAACTGCATATTTGGATT